>SAYR01067677.1:56011-124289 GCA_004382745.1 Argopecten irradians irradians | reverse complement strand
CATGGTTTTTTTAATTTGTTTGCAAAGTAAGCGGATCTTACAGTTTTGCCAAACAAAATTTCTTCTCATACCCCGAATAAAGTTTAAAAAAAATAGTAAAACATCAAGCTAATAATTTCTTTGTTTTCATACCCAAATCTCGACTTTTCTGAATTGGCCCAATATTATTTTGCAATACCACTATGGAAAAACAATCCGAAATTGACCGAAAACCCCGACGTTAGTCGTGACGACAATAGAGAACATTGACGTTGCGTATTGAATTCGGAAAAAGAATCGCCTTGAAAAAACCACTACAATGCTTACCATTTCAACATACCTTCATGTGTTATCAAGTATAAAATTAATTATAAGTATTAATGTCACTATTTTTTTTAATTTTATCGGGTTATGAAAAAAAATTGTTTGCAAACTGTTGTGAGAATCCACTACAGTGTGGTGCCAAAAGTCTTTTTTATGACGCGTCGGTCAATTACCCGGAAGTAAATACAGTTTCTTTCCTCGCGATTCAAAAATTGATACTAGAATCGGAACTCTTTTGTGTTGTGCAAGATGAAGTCGTGCGGGATTATACTCCCATATCTGTCAAATCGCGACTGGGATAATTTTAGTTTTGTAGCAGACGTCAACAATCATGAAGGATGGTTCGCCGGGAATTTACAATGGGTGAAAAGAACAAGTGGTACGATTGAAAGAAGGCGGCAGGAAAGTTGTTGATATTGCCTAAATTGTAGGATTTTCTCATTCTACCATCAGTAAGTTTTTAAAGAATTTTAAAGAAAGAGAAAGTGTTGAAATTGGAACACTGTAATATTCTCTGGCGAGACACAAGTTATTTTAGGTACTGATCAAAAAGTGTACCTAGTGTGGATGAAAAGCGCGAGAAGAAATGACCTCGTCCGAGCGAGTGTTTCGTATCAACATGTACTCAGTTTGGTGTGTGTCGCCCGATTGCGAACCAAAAACACCTAAAGGTCGTTTGTTTTTGAAAGCGTTCGTTAGCTAAAATTGATCGCAGTAATATTAGTGATTTACAAGCCCGTTACAAAAACCATCGGCGCCAAGAACTTTCTTGAATCATGAGGATTGAAATTCTTCGACCCCGAACTCTTAGGGATAATCTTTGGCCGAGATTATATTCTATACCCTGCTGCAATTTTATCGCACAAGCCAATGGGATTCAGGTGAAATTCTGAAATATTGTGTTGAAACAATTTATCAAAATAAGTGATAAACACAGCTGTAGCATGATTTGGAAATTTTAAAATCAAAAGTATTGTACAAAAAAACAAGGGTTATATAGCTCAGGATAATTGAGTTAATTTCTGTAGCATGACTGTTAATAGTGACTCAATCTGGGATATATCACAGAAATTCTTGATGTATTTAATTTCGCATCAAGGATACAATTCTTTTATTTCACTGTGTCTGGGAATCTTTTACGTATTCGGATTAATAAAAATAATGGAATATCCGGCAGGTTGTGTGTTGTGTGTTAACATAATTATGGGATTTATGCCCCCGCGAGAATTATACTCACCACGTATTGTGCTATCTTCTCCCTATGCTACCTTTCACTGTCTTATAAGTGACTGTCTTATATTAGGTCACATATAAGACAGTAAAAGGTACACAAGTGGACAGTTACAGCGTCTATTGATTAATACGCGGAGTTAAAGTACCGAACAACAATAGCTGACATTACAATTATGTCTTTTTAAACGGCTTGCATATTGTATATAAAATGTGTTAGTTAGGCCTTGACGATCCAGTTTCCTTCCGGAGCTCAAGGCGCTAATGTTTCACCATTTCAATCTGAACTAAGGATTGCACGTGGGGGGGAAAATTATTCTATTGCAACCACTGCAGATGGCAAGCCACCCAAAAGTCGTGCACGAGTAAATATACTATTTCGAATAACGAATACAGTGAACATGTAGGTCTAAAGTATACTTTACCACCTAAAATAAAGTTAGACAGTTATTCCGTTATTTCGAAGTAAGATATTAGACAGTTATTCGAATAACGAATAACTGCCAACGTTTTACTTTTAGTATACAAATTACAAATATCTACAGGTTATTGCGCTTATCAGATTTAATGTCCAAAGTTTTAATATATATTCAGAAATAGAGTAAACATGGGAATGGACATGCGTGAAATCTAAATGATGTTAATTTGCCGCTGATAATATATGTCATCATCGTATAGAAAAGCTCTCTTATCAATATAACCGCAAATTGCGTTCATCACGATCGCCAATTCTCACAGTCCACCGCGAGCGTAACTTGTTGACTAGTTCAAAGTTCATAGTCAAATATTTTATTTAAATCTCACCCTCAATTAAAAAGCCTTATACATAATAAAATGAAGGTGCGGCATTCTATACAGAATTATGAATGACTGTAAATAATATATAATTTATACACACATAAAGATATGCGAACAAAACACCTTAAAAATAAATACGGAATCAGTATTATAAAAATAAGTTTCGGCGCCCTATCTAATATTTGCTAGAGGCTTTGCACTTTATAAACAACACAAATCACCTATAATTAAAAAAAAACATGCTTTTGTATCGTATCACAAGCGCCAGCTAGGAAAATCAAAATTTATCCTGGCTATAGCCTTTAGAACAGTGTCATTTCTACATCCTGCATATAACGACAGTTTAATAAAACATTGAACTCATCTATTGATCCATGGGTCAGTTTAAGCATGTTCTATTAATTTAAATCATAAGTTTCATAACGACCAGTTTCTAATTTCGAATTGCGAGCCACTCCACATCTGAATTTGGCTAGCGGGTACCACTGTGCTATTTGTTGACAATAATTTTTAGATAATAAACCCAGCTGCAAAAAATACTCTTATTAAGTTTTTGTAAGTTTCTCAGTTTTACTTCCGACATGGCCTGCCTGTTGCCAAACATTGAGTTGATTTAATAGTAAAATTTAAAGAATCAATATATACTATCAAGATCTTTTAAAAAAACATTGTCTTGCCCACTGCCCCTACAAATGTAACAGGTATGACATTCGAATAACATGTCTGAAGGCGCGTAACTGCAAGAAAGACCGAAACGCTTCTTTAAACCGGAAATTCAAGTTACGACATCTTTGCCCCTCTTATAGATACAAGACCACGAGACAATTGTCTTAATTAATCCTTTAAGAGCCGAATTAACCGACGAAAATCTTACGCGGGCAGATAAGAAACACAAACAAAATTAAATCTATCACAGAGGGTATCAATAAAAGTTGTCTGTTACTTTCTCGAAAATAGTTTTGTCTTCATTTACGTTACTGTACTAATTCTAGAGGGTTTATATCTGTTCGATAGCAAAAATAACGAATTCTTTCTACTCCTGCGTTTTCAAAGATAAAAATTTACAATTTCTTCGGTAGTGTACATATGATGTAGATCTTTAACAATACTAAAATTACTTTTTTCCTTAGCCCTGTCCTACAATACAGTGTAATTGTTATAGACTGTCGCCTTTAAATTCCCAAACACCTGCCACGTTTAGCTAACATGTAAGCGAGCAGCAAGAGTTGTCGCAAGTAATCAGGCATGATAAAGAACGAAATATTTGGGCAGTCGCCATATGCTGTCGTGTTTTCTGAGAATGACTGTTAGCTCGCTAGCTTGTCGCTGCACTGCGAATAATTCGAAAAGGCAATATATTCATCATGCATTGGCAGTTGCTCGTGAACCTAAACAGCAACTAAGTTTAAAGCGTTCTGTTCTTTCGCTCTACTCCCTACCCGTTTTTTTCATATAATATAATTCATATGTACCAAAATATGGCTAATCTGTAATATGTATATGCCCAGAGTGACTCTCTCTCTCTCATCCATTGACGTGTGACACGTCAAACCTTTATTTATCATATAGCACGACTCTGCTCTCTATTCACTCAGCATAATGAACTCACAGACTCACCAAATGCTGTAATCCTCTAAAGTGCTATAACATATGTATGTCCTCACCCTTCTAAATATAGTCAGTGTGTCATGTTTATATATAAATGCTTCTTTACCTTGCATTCAATTGTGTACACTCGAACATTGAAAATACGTCCTGCAGTTTGTATAGAAATCGCCGCTACTCTACAGCATGACTATGTATATACAGAAAGCAAGCGCCACTTGTTTTCATCAAGTAGAACTTGTTCATTCTTCAAGTAACTACCAATCATTTAAACATTCATTCATTACTTCATCCTAATTAGTTGTTAAGTATCGACAAATTCAGTATACATCTGACATAAAAACTGTATTCTTAACTCTTGTCAAGTGATATCACATAAATGTACTCCTCTATCCCGACAGAATGCGCTCTCATACGACACGCTTCCCTTTTGCTGCTCACTCAAGCTACCATATTCGTCCATCTTCTAACTTGAACTACAAGCTAACGTATCATCCTTGTGGAGAATATGTACCTCTCCAAGTCTCTCACCTTCACGGCTTTATGTCGGTGCACAGCGCTCTCCTTGTATCCGCGCCTAACGTTTAATATACACTAATCCCCCCTCATTTATTCTCGCTCAACACCCTCCGTTATACTCAAACAGAATGATGTCCACCCTCGATACGCCACACACGCTGGTATATAGTATAGTCTTGATCTTTTTGCTCTCGATACAGCTACCATTCCGACACTCCACCATGAGTGGTAGAGAATTTAATATTCGTTTCCATCTATACACCAAAACATTGCCCCATAGACCTACCCTGAAGTAGGCCCTGTGTAATGCTAACTTTTATATCCCATCACACCGACAAGGTATGCCCTGCGTTGAGTAGGCGCCTATACGTATCACTCACTTTCACTCTACACATCCGTATTCTAATACACTCCCTAGCTCACACATCTCACTCTGACACGCTCGAGTCTGTACCATAGGTATAATGCTCGTTGAAGGCACTCACTGGACTATCACATACATCCGCTTGCGACTCTGCCATTACTCGTTCGTATCAGCTTTAATCCAGACCGAGAATGATTACGCGATGTTTTTTGTTTTGATGCCCCTGTTACCAACTAATTAAATGCGCATATCAACTGGTATACTTTGCATGAATGAAATTCCTGAGATTACAGCACTGGATCAGAGAATAGTTACAGATTATATAATCATAAACCCACAGAGCTGCCCTAGACCATTTTTAGAACGTTTTGAGGTCATAGATAAAAAAAACCGATCTTTAAAATCATATTCTACATCCGGTACATACATACGAGAAGGTAGCACGCTGACACATCAAATGTTAACCCGCCTACTAGTTATAGTTACTTACCATTGCAACTGATGTTGATATAAGACGAACGCTTACTCTAGCTCTAAAAGTCATCTTCTCGGGACGTTGTACATCTAATATGCGATTTCGCCCGTTTCTATTCAAACATATACGAGAGAGACTTTTTATAGGACGCGCCAATGAGATTGCAGCGATAGATGATTTTTTCAAGAGCGCTAGAGTAAAAGTTTGTCATAATGGCTTAACTCGTCTTAATGACAGGCACTTTGTATTAGATATGTAAGGATGATTTTTGAAACTGGAAAATTTCGCTCTTGCAATCGGGTGAGGTAACCATTTTTACGAAAACTGTGACCTAGAAATGTGTTTTTACAGCTCCCTCCCGCTTAAGTTAGGTGGTGTTAAAAATTTGGTCACGTTAAAATATCTGCTTACAAAAAATGCGTTATACACTAGCTAAAGCACAAAAAAATAAGAACAATTTCCTTATAATTTACCATTTCAATACGACCATTTCATTTAAATTTAGGGTACTCGGTGAATAAACTTCGTTTTTTTATTCAACGCTTAAACGATTTGATGCGACACAGCTGCAGTAGTTGATGAAATCGCAAAACAGCTGCGCCTCCAATACTGCGGAACATGTGTCAAGTTCTGAGATGTCAAATAAAACCTATAGGTTTCCACAACAATTTATCGTTTAATCCAATTCTATTTCCATGATTTGTTTACATGTTTTATTTTGATATTACACAATGCATTTCCATTGCATCAAACTATGTCTGATATTCAACTTTGTAATTTTGGCATACATTTGGACTACAGAATGCGCATCACATCGAGAGCGAAAGTCAGTGTTGGTTTGTTTTGTTTCATTGCGCAGCAGCCCCGCTGCGTTTATGCAAGTGTAAACGAATTATCCGAGTTAGTAAGCGTATATATAGGAAGTGAAAACGGAAAATGTAACTTATACCGTCATATGATTTCACTATGCCTGGCTTTAGTTTATATAGCTAGAAGTAGACAGTGAATGTAAATAATAGGACAACTACGTGTTGACAGGCCAGTACTTTGGAGGATTATTTACTAATTCAGGGAAGCGGTTGATATGAAGAGCTACCTAAATGCACGACATCCACGCGGTGCCGTTCTATCCACTCTTTTATAATAAATAGGCGCATTATATAATTATATGAGTCTATCTCAGAATGTTTTTCTGTTCAAAGCATCACAAGAAATCTTCAGGTAAATCAATTCACCTTGGTAGCATGATCAAAACAAATCCAGTAACTGTTAATCATGCAAAGCTGCTCAGAATGCGTGTATAAACAGTTGGCAGTTTAGTTCAGAAAAAAAAAATCATACTGTCATGAATATTTGAAATGTACGGCTTAA
Organism: Argopecten irradians irradians; assembly: GCA_004382745.1. Taxonomy (NCBI): domain Eukaryota; kingdom Metazoa; phylum Mollusca; class Bivalvia; order Pectinida; family Pectinidae; genus Argopecten; species Argopecten irradians. The sequence goes on along the minus strand of SAYR01067677.1, from coordinate 117,624 downwards.
AATCAATTTTGTATTATAGACTTAATGTCTTAGTCTATAACATTTTTGTGTTGTTATTTTTTTAGCTTTATAAGCGGTGTTAAATATTTAATAGTAAATACTTATACTTAGTCATGTCGATTTCTCATCCTTTATTTCTTATAATTTCTGATATTATTTAAACGTTTTCGATTTTAGATTAATGTAAAATTTGTAAAACATCTCAGCTGCCTCCTAAAATTGTCATATACGAGCACCAACACATAACATTAGATAATAGTGTTGGCGACATTATTCTAATTTAATGTGTATAACGACACCATATTCAATAAAAAATATATATAAAAAGGCGCAGCCCTTCTCTATCCCGTAAGGCACGCAAAGAAAAAACAAAAAAAAAATAAAAAAAAAACTGCGAAGCCACTTCTAAGTAACGCAAACATTAAAACTATAACGAAAAGGAAAAAACACAATCTTCAAAACTCAATCCTACACACTGACAGCTATCAGGTTTGCGGCAGCCATTTTACCCACTGTAAAAATTCCATCAGCGTGAATGCGATGCTTTGAAGTCAGCTCATTGAATAATCAGCCGTAAACGCCTTTTATGCAATCGACGAACTTAATCTTCGACCCGTAAAAGCCTCACTGCCAATATACTCTTTATTTGCAAGCGATCAAGCTTATAGACCACATCATATAATCAGCGCTGACCGAAAACGGAGCATCTGTTATAATGCGAATAAAATTCTTTCTTTCTCTCTATGTAGATTTCCTTCTCAAATGGTGGGTTGGAAAGGATAGAGTGGAATATATGAATAAAAAAATAAACAGAAAATTCGCTCCGTTATTCCCATAAATTGAACTTTTTTTTAACATATGCATAATTAAATGGTTACTGAAACATATGGCTGGCGCCTTCAGTTCATAAATAAAATATTATCTTGATTATGGGTGATATATACGCTGATGCAAAATTAAACAGTGATTTAATAACATATGTGACATACCAGTAAATATAACATATCAACGTGTATTGACATCGGAAAATATGCAATAAACACGCTGATTGTGTTCAATGATTATCAGACTGTTATTTTTGAAATTTGGTTAGCAGTGTTTTGGAAAAAACGAGAGATTTATAACACAAACTAATATTGCAACAGTTACATGCGATATGTCCGGGTACGTCAATTCATCACTATTTAGATTGTCGTCATTGGTGACACAGCATACGCATCTTCTTACCTTAAACGCAACAATATTCTTCCATTAAATAATAGAATTCATTTTATTCGTAATTTCTGTTATATTAAATAAATATGCCATATAAATAAGAAAACTTTCTGCAACATTTAAGTATGCCTAAATAGTTTTGATGTGAGTGATATTGATAAATGCCTACAGCTGTATATACCTGCTACATTGTGACCGGAAGTTGACCCCTGACCGCCGAATAATTACCACACATCGTATCACCAACAATACTTATTTGGTTTTAACTATATTTCATTGCCCAAAACATATAAAATGAACACAGCAAACACATAAGATGAAAATGAAAATTAACATGTTTATCTGTTAGGATTTTCTCTTCACGTCAATAAATCCATTTTAATCAAATGAATGTCCAAAATAATGGAAACGGCATGCGGAAATTAAAGTAGAAAAATTCAAAATGAATCAATAACTTTCTATCAAATAACTTGGAAACACTGATTAGCCAGTTAATTCTATCACACTTTTGTCTTTGATAACGAACGTATTTGCCGATGCAGCATACTAGTGCTTGTCCGTGCGTCATATCAGCGCCGCCGGCTGAATATCACATTATGACGTCATAATTTGTTAACATTATATTCTTTAAGGATTATGTTAACATTCCTAGGATTGTTAATTTTGCTTAAAATTTATTGTTCACACTCGTTCATTGAACCTGGAGATTATGTATTTTGTAACAAAACCTACGTACAGCTGCCTACATGTACATGTATGAAGTTTTTCCACTGTTATCAACATCTAAATTGGACCTATTTGCATCAATACGCCCCCTTTTTAAAACATGTTTTAAATGTTAAAAAAAACTCCTTTTTTTCAAATTTTTTTAATAAAAGTTATGACTAATGACAATATTTGATATCGCACCTTTATCAGCCCCTTAGACCTGATATCAGCCTCCGGCCCTGCGGCGCCTGGGCTGATTATGGCGCGTCTCGCGCTGCATAAAGGGTGCCTATATCAAAATTGTTTCGTATAATAACTTTAAACATAGCGTCAATACTAGTTCTATTTTTAAGCTGAATTCATTGTATAAGTTAACTATCTAATTGTCAACCATAACCTAGTTTATGTATTAAGCAACTATTTACAAGTGTGAAACATAACCATATAGATTACAACCATAATTTTAGCAGCGTACAGGTTCCTGACCCATTTTTACACTATATTTTACACTTTGCCATAAGAGATATGTTTATGTCAGATGTACCCACTGTATACAGGTACTTTAGAAACAAACTTGAAGGAGAGAATGTTTGCAGACTTGATTTTGTCTATTGTTCACTCCTATTGACTGCTACATGTACCACAATTGCACTAACGGGTATGTCCAATGTCTATTTGTGAAATGATACACAACTAAGATCTCCAATGGACGGCAGGTTTCTTCTTACATCGACTTTGGCTTGACGATTTCTCTCAGAAACAGTCATGGAGCACGACGTCGGCGCCGTATTGTATCCTCTATAACTGGGAATACTTCTCGTGCTGACTCCGATATATAGCGTAAATATATACCAAGTGTTTGTTGCTAAAGTTAAAGAAATCACAAATATATACTAAGATGCCTAGTAGCAGCATGGTTCATAAGTCAGTTTTATTGACTTGAGTCTTAAGACTCATCAGTCGACATTACATTATGCCACCACGTGCATCATTACATAACATTTTAAGAATGGGCATTTTTGAAATTGAAATCATTTTTTATCATCGGTTTGAACAAGGTAATAAGGCACGTTACACCTACATTGTACGTTAGGTACTTGAAAGAAGCCTGTCAGAAAATATTTAGAAAGCGATTAGAAGGGAGATTAATATAAGTTACACTATTATGCCTGACAATGACTTTGTAATTCCCCATGATATCGTGATCTTTAAAGTAGCATTTTATCTATAACTACTACTCCCTAATGTTTTATTTTGCAGTTTATTTATTTAATGCTTTGAATATAGCCTAGTTGTCCTGTAGGTACTTTGTTTCTTTAGCTTGTTCTAATTACTTTTGCTCTCTATTTCTTTTGCTTAACGGATTACATACCTATTTAAGCCAACGTGACGTGATCGATAGCTACATGTATTAAACTGCCAATTTTAAACATATTATCATTGTTTACATAACAACAGATAAGCACAAGTTATTTCAAACTTAGAAGCGCCTCTCCCAGACATTACATTTGTCATCTGATACAGGTTACAATAATATACACTACAAGTATTAGTCCCAAAAAGCTAGGTGGCTACGCGGAAGCTTAACCTTTGATTGGACAGAATAGGGAAATTAAACAATGCTATTGCATGATGGTTTTAGCAATTTAATTAGTTTCTGTGAAAGCCATTTATTAATTTGTGACGCTTGTGTTAGTGCAATGTAGCCAGGTCTAGTATCAGAACGAACAGTTATTAATAAACTCACTGTAGTGCCCACTCAGTACGGCAACGATTGTTTTGATCCGTTTCGATATCGCTTCGGCGACAGGGAAGGACCACCGTACTGCTTGCTTTTGTATCACTAAATTTGCTGCGTTACGGATGATACATGATTCATGCGTATGTAGTGATTGCTGAAGAGTATGACTAAGATTTCAACCAAACCAAAAAATGTGATTATTATCTGTTTTTTTCTTAATTCCAAAAAATGCTATTTGAATTATAAAACACTTGACAGAAACACAGCTTCAGATTTTTCGTTCAGCCTTCATTTTGTCGACTTATATTTGCAGTATAGTTTTTACTGTGATATATAATATGGAAATATTTAGACTTTCCCGTTTTTCCATTGGCTATATAATTTGTTTTAAAACAATAATGCTTAAAAATACTTATGAAAATTTAATCATTAGTGTTGCGATATCAGACTAGTGTCGCATACGATTTTGAATTTCCAGTACTGTTACGGTCTGAGACACCAAGTTAAAAAACAAAATTGAGTGTACTCGTTAGGACTTCTTTCTTTCAGATATTCAATGAAAATAGACCCAATTTGTTGATTATAATTGACCAAATTCATTAGACATAATATTTGACGTGTACGCAGTTAGACGATTTAGGAAAGCTTCAAGTAAAGTAATGCTATCTTAATTTTGGACTAGACTAGAAATGGGTATACATGTACTAGTTATATCCCGTAATGCGCTTTATATACAGTAACTTTGTTCATGTCATATTTTTGCATACATCGCTATTGTAAAGTTAAAAAAACCAAAAGCATATCAAATAGCACGCACAAGGACTTACGTATACGTATTACGTGTGAATTAGCGCACCATAAAAGAAATATATATATCATGTGACTGTGTTTAAACATATATCCGCACCAATGCATGTCAAAATATTAAAAAACACAATGCTTAATTACACTAGTGATACTTGGAAAAATATTACACGGAAAAAGTATCGCTCTTTCAACGGTAGCTAATCTGTTTCTTAAGACTTCCTAGAAAATACGATTTATTGCCGCTTAACCCCTTCGCAAATATTGCATACTTTGTTAGAATGTGAGTTAACCGATTTTTTTTTTATTCTGGGTTCCGCTAAAACGTCCTAAAAATTAGTCTATTGGCACTCTGGTGGGGTCCATAATTATATAAACTGTAACTAATTATCCCTTTGCCTTAATACGTTACGAATTGGATTCTATTACGCAATGGAGATGCTATCATATAAATAATACCAAACCGTTGCAATCTCAAACCTCCAAACCGCTACAACTTTTCGTAATATACAGTCGAACAAAACGTGCCGAAAGAACTGACATATACGAGTAAAACAAGTGGTGTTCCAAACACTCTTTATTCTTCAATCAAATATAGCATATCAGATTGATACATATGAACCTTAATAATTTGTTTCTCAGTCATTATTTTGTGAATATTTTGGATAATAAGCAAGATTCAGAGTGAAAACTTGAATTTTTGCTAGGAACTCGCATCAAGCTGTATGTAAAGTGTCACAATTGTATGATAAATAGGAGTAATTTGCGTGAAATCACGATCTTCAATACAAGGTAGGCATACTCTAATTAACACTTGAGCTGCATTATCGGTCTGCCACGCCATGCCGCAATGACTTACTAAACTCCACAAGTTTGCGAACCTACCTGCCTTCGGGTACTCGTATATTCGAAGCCGATACGGGAACTGGATCAAATATCGTTGCCGTACTAGTTGCACTACAGTGATACTTTTGCTTCCAACAAATTAAAAAAAGGTTTTATGCAGATATTACTAAGCTCATAGAAAAGGCAAAGAAAATATTGAACTTTGTCCCGTTAATAATATATCTGATTATTAATGTTACACGATGGTGATCTAAATTAAATAAGAAATATAAAAGTAATGTCTCGAACATGGTATACTACTACAGATATATTTGTTCCATCTGTAAATGGAACCAGATTTAATTAAAGTACCCGATTAATTTCTAGAAAATCCTTGTTCAGAATACTTTTACCACGAATGCTTGTTCTACACCGATATCTAATTAACGGATGCAAGCGCACATGTGACCATGCTTTATCAGGAATATGGCGTCCGAATCCGGACAGATTAAAGTCTATTTCCGTAATTCGTTTTAATATTACTTCAACAGGTTGCTTGTAACACACCGAACATCCATCTGATTCAAGCGTTCTTGCTACATGGCTATCCTGCAAGATGGCGTGATTTGCATCCGATTCTAACTGCTACGCCTCAAGCGGCGTAGCAATAACCAATTAGATTTTCCAGAGTTAGATATTTGTTTAGAAGAAGCGAGTTGAAAACCTGGAAGAAGAACAAAATAACGAAAAATAAGAGGAGGGCGGGAGGGAGGAAATGGGCGGGGTTAATTAGTCTGTTGAAGTGAAATATTCTTAAGCGACCTTAGAACCGATTACTATTTTTTTATAGTACGGATTTAAAAATATATCCGTTTTGTTCGTCTGACAGGTTTGGAGAACTGCACTAAAAGAATAACATTAATTGTGACATTACAATATTGATAATGGTTGAAGTTCGGATTCTTTATACAGAGACTGTTTACTAGAAAAAGAGGGCAAGCCTGTGATAACTCTTGCTGCTTCAAGTTGGACTTGCTCGAGCTTATTTACATCTGTCAGAGAACAATCGTCCCATAATTCATATGCATATTCTAATACTGGCAACACAATATATATCCACAATAGTGTCTTTCTATTCAACAAATATTTAAATTTTCTTAAAGATGCTCCATCGCCGACAGAGCATAAATGATATTCATAATTTGAACAATAATTGGTGTTTAATCGTGTATATATATATATCTAATTAACACTGAATATAATGTAAAATAATTCATTTTGCCTTTGGTGCATGCGTATTGAGTACATCATTCCATATAGGATATAGTGCAACGGAATTTTTACGGGATGCAATTAATTATTTTCGATATTTTAAACTTGAAGTAAAATTAGAATTTCGAACTTTTCAACGATGATAATGGTGTAAAGTAAGTAACTTTTGTAACTGAAGAAAAATATTTAATCGTCTGATGCTGTTTTTGATAGTGAAAAAATACCATTTGTCAGCGGTGGAGCATTTTTATACCGATATTTTTTTCATACAAGCCTTTTGGATTTCTTATATATGTAAAGACCACTTTGCATCTGAACTAAAAGTTACACTTTAACGTCTATGGTTTTCAACCTAATGCAAAGTTTCAGTGCCAATAGTAAGTTGCCAAAGTGGCACGTTTTTAGAATTTGTTATGAATAATACATCAGTCTTTTGCGGGTTGAATTTAGTGAGCCAGTCTTGGGACCATTGATGACACTTCAGCAGGTCACTATTTAAAGATCGTTGAATATCTACATAAGATGATGAAGAAAACATTAAGGAAGTATCATCGGCAAACGCTATTGAAACGCTATTCAAATTATCAACACTATGTAAATATGTAAATTAAAAAAAAAGTTTCCCCAAGACACTTCCCTGCGGAACACCTGCATTTGTGAGCCTTGATCAGAATACACATTTTTACTAAAACTTGCTCTTGCCATCCTGATATATAATTTCTTAACCAACGTAATAGATTACCTCTAATACCATATGCTTCTAATTTAATCAATAAACCCTTGTGCTATACACGGTCAAATGCTTTTGATATATCATAAAAAATAAGACAGGTGTTGTTTTTTTCAAGAGAACAACATATATTTTGGTACATTTCTATCAATTGGTGTATTGTAGAATGACTAGACATAAAACCAGATTTTTTTCATAATAAAGGAGTTATCAAGAAAGTAATTATAAATATACTTGAACACTACTCTTCCAAAAACTTTACCGATACATGGTAACAAAGTAACAGGGCGATAATTGGACACCACATGTCTGTCCCCTTTCTTAAGTAAGGGTAGAACAATTCCTTTCTTCCAAATAGAAGGTAAAACATTTTGGCTATATGACATATCAAAAAGAATTGCCAATAGCTTACATATGGAATTTGCAATATATTTCAACATGTGGTGACTTATAATATCGTGGCCTGACGCTTTTCCTAATTTGAGAATTTTTAAGATATCACAAATTTCATCAAATCGAACAACAAGAGAATCAAGGTAAGAAAATGTTCTATAGTTAAATGTGGGGAATGGAATATCCCTATCATGTTTATTCAATATATTAGATTTTTCAATATCATCAAGTTCAACATTTCCGTTCTCAGGGTTGATCAATGGTGGAATAATTTCCTGTAAACTAGATTGTTTAAATAATTTACGAACGAGTTTCCAAAACGATTTAGGATTACTAGTATCAAGTTTATCGATTATATCACCAACATTATCATAGAATAATTCCCTCGCGTGCTTTTTCATGTTATTTACCTTGTTTCTTTGGTTTTTATATTTGACTTGACTGGAGGCTGATTTTACATGTTTAAATTCTTTATGGATTCGGTCTCGTAATCGCATAGCTTTCCTAAGTTCAGAGTTCATCCAAAGTTTATCATGGGGTCTTATAGTAAGTCTTTTTAGGGATACATTCTTCAGCCAAAGATAAAAACTGCTCGGTAAATTCAACACTAGCAATATCAACGGAATCAAAATTTTGAAACAAGAGGCCCAGAGGGCTTGTATCGCTCACCAGGTTTGTAATGCCAAGTAATGTTCTGGATACAGGTTCATTGTTTCTTTTCTGAAAGAATTGGAATATTTATCTCTTATTCCACTATTCGGCCCGACCCCTCCTGCCCCCAGGGGTTCAGAGCCAAAGTTTATAGAAGTCCTGTTCCCCATCTTCCAAGGATGTTTATGGCCAAATATAGTCACAATCCATGCAGAACTCTATGACATGTAGCTATTGATAGGATTATTTATACAAGTTCTGTTCCCCTTCCCTAAGGATGTCTGTGGCCATATTTGGTTAAAATCCATGCAGAGCTCTAGGACAAGTAGCGATTTATAGAATTTACCCCAATTTCCCCTAATCGGTCCCACCCCTCCTGCCCCTTGGGGCTCAGAGCCAAAATTTATAAAGTTCTATTCCCATTTCCCCAAGAATGTTTGTGGCCAAATTTGGTTATAATCCATGCATAACTCTAGGACAAGTAGCGATTTATAGGATTTACCTCAATTTCCCCCTATTGGGCCCCACCCCTCCTGCCCCGGGGGGTCAGAGCCAAAATTTATACAAGTTCTGTTCCCCTTCCCCAAGGATGTTTGTGTCTATATTTGGTTACAATCCATGCAGAATTATAGGACAAGTAGCGATTTATAGAATTTACCCTAATTTCCCCTAATCGGCCCCACCATTCCTGTCCCTTGGGGCTCAGAGCCAAACTTTATACAGTTCTATTCCCCTTTCCCCAAGGATGTTTGTGGCCAAATTTGGTTAGAATTTATGCAGAACTCTGGGACAAGTAGCGATTTATAGGATTTACCTCTATATCCCCTATTTGGTCCCGCATCTCCTGCCCCCGGGGGTTCAGAGCCAAAATATATACAAGTTCTGTCCCCCTTCCCCCAAGGATGTTTGTGTCTATATTTCGTTACAATCCATGCAGAACTCTATGACGAGTAGCGATTTAAAGGAAATATTGACGGACAGACGACGGACGACGGACGTCGCGCCATGACATAAGCTCACCGGCCCTTCGGGCCAGGTGAGCTAAAATGAGGTACAATCAAAATTATTTATCAAAGCGTTAAGCTTATTAAAATCAGCATGCCTGTACGACCAAACTTCACGAGTATAAGTACGAGAAAGGTTTACTGGTACAGACAAAAATATTACACAAGCGTCATGATCGCTAGTGGTACGATCGATTGCAATGACATTCGAATCATTACATTGAGAAATATCACTTATTAGAACTGGATCTGGTAAACTGCGTCCTGTCAATTCATGCCTGGTCGGTTCATTAATTACATTTTTTAAATCTAGTTCTAGCATTATTTGATATAAAACATGACTATGTGATAAGGTAAGTAAAACAACATTAATATCTCCAACAATCATCACATTTGATGCTATTTCTAAGGCTTTCTCCCCTGAATATTTAAAATTTTCCCTAAAAGGGAGACATGAACCTTCTGGCCTGTATACAGTACCTATTAATAGAATTTGACTCGGCGTTTCAACTTGTATCCATATAATTTCTCCATCGATAAATTCGAGATCAACTCTTCCAACACATTTAAGAGAATCCGAGTAGTAAACTAGTATCCCTCCACCAGAGATTTTTCTATCTTTCCTAAAAGGCTCCATAAAACCTGGTCTAGTTAAATCAGCTGAAGATACTTGATGATCTAAGTGTGTTTCGGTAAAACACAAAATATTAAATTCATTTGTGATGTTTTCGACAACTCAATTATTCCTTATACTTCTGCTATTTAAATGAAATATAGAAAGATATATAAAGATGTGGTCCTCCATAAGCTACATAATAAAAACTTCTCTAGAAACCATTGCCAAATTGCAGATATATCACCTATTGACCATAATCAAAAAACATAAATAGCACAGGGACAGCATCGGAAAAAAATCTGAATTGGTTCATTAAAGTTGAATTATTAGATCTTTCATGAATATATACTTATTACGTGAACACGTAATAAGTTTAACGTGAGCACGTAATAAGTTTAACGTGAGCACGTAATAAGTTTAACGTGATCACGTAATAAGTTTAACGTGAGCACGTAATAAGTTTAACGTGAGCACGTAAAAGAAAAAATATATATATTTCACCTTAAAGAACAAAATATTTCTCATCCTACATCAAATAAATAACACTTTTCATCCTACATCAAAAAAATTTAATAAAATAAAAATTTTGATTGTCTTACACAAAATGTTTTGCGTGCTCACGTTAACGTTTCGCGTGCTCGCGTATCAAGGTTTACGTGAGCACGTAAGTAACAGAACAAAAAAAAAAAAAAAAAAAAAAACCCGACAAGAAAAAAATGGCCAGAAGCCCAATTGGCCTTAACGGTCATCTGACTATTGGCACAATACAACATATAGTAGTTTAAAGATTTCAGCCTATTTGAACCTTGTAAATGAAGTTCAAGGTCATTTTTAAAACAATAATGGTAGTCCTTCATCCCAGCATGTCACAGGCCCAATATCAGGTCTGTAGGCCTCTCAGTTATACACAAAAAGTTATTTCAAGAATTTAGCCTTTCTGACTCCTGTGACCTTGGATGAAGGTCAAGGTCATTCATTTGAACGAACTTGATAGCTCACAATCCAAGCATGTCACAGGCTAATATCAGGTCTCTAGGCCTCCTAGTTGTTCTCAAGAAATCGTTTAAAGATTTTAACATATTTGACCCCTGTGACCTTGAATGACAGTCAAAGTTATTCATTTGAACAAACCTGGTAGCCCTTCATCAAAGCATGCTGCCGGCGAAATATGAGTATCCTGGGCATTTCAGACTTGAGAAGAAGTCAATAAAAGATTTTAGCTTATTTCACCCCTGTGACCTTGACAGTCAATGTCATTCATTTGAACAAATTTAGTAGCCCTTCATTCCAGCATGCTGCAGGCCCAATATGAGTATCATGGGCCGTACAGTTCTTGAATAGAAGCCGTTTACATATTTAAGCCTATTTCACCCCTGTAACCTTAAATGAAAGTCAAGGTCATTCATTTGAATAAACCTGGTGGGCCCTTCATTATATAATGTCACAGGCCCTATATCAGATCTCTAGGCGTCCTTGTTATTATCATGAAGTCGTTTAAAGATTTTAGCCTATTTTACCCCTGTGACTTTAAATGAAGATCAAAGTCATTCATTTGAACAAACTTGTCAGCCCTTTATCTCAACATGCTGCAGGTCCAATATGAGCATCTTAGACCATTCGGTCCTAGAGAATATTTTTTTTAAGATTTTAGCCTATTTGACCCAATAGCCTTGAATGAAGTCAAGGTTATTCATTTGAACAAACTTGGTAGCCCTTTATTCAAGCATGTTGCAGGTCCAATATGAAAACCCTGCGCTTCTCCGATCTTGAAAAATTCGTTTAAAGATTTTAGCATATTTGACCCCTGTGACCTTGAATGAAGGTCAAGGTTATTTATTTTAACAAACTTGGTAGACCTTCATCCCGGCATGCTGCAGGCCGAATATGGGTATCCTGGGCCTTTCTGTTCTTGGGAAGAAGTCTTTATCAAAAATCATAGAACAAAGAATACATTTTGGAGGCATGTTTGCCAGGCATGGGTTAGGGTATCTGAAGCAGTACAGATGAGAACTTCTTCAGAATTTTTAAGACTTCCTTTATGGTTCAACCCTATTTTTTGCATTGATAATGAATCTTTTTTTTTTAAATGGTTTGATAAAGGTGTTCGAAATATTTGTGATTTATTAATTCTGTATAGAATCAGAACATTTTTTACTTTACCAAAGTATTTGCAGTTGAATCAAGAAAATATGTAAAAAGGACCCGTAACACCTACAATTGAATTTTGCCCAATTTAATCAATTTAACAAAACACCAGGTGCATTTTGTAGTACCATGACAGAGAACCTGTAATATACATTTAAAAAATTCAAAAGGCCCTAGGGGCATATGCTAGGGATGATTTAATGTTGCCATCCCGAAGTATACACCAGGATTCCCTATTAGGTCCAAAACTATATCAAATTAATGTTCAGTTTCAAAAACCGATATCTTGTTCTCAAAGTATACATTGCTGCAAATTTTGACTGAGCAAATGTAACTTAAAAAATTGAAATAATTTTTTTATTGGTTCTTGAAACCAAAAATAACCAAATTTGGAGGTGTATTTTTAGCAATATCAAATTTTCACCAAAAAGGTACACACACTTCCAGTTCTTGTACACCAAATATATTTAGTAACTGTTTAGCACATAATGTTAGAAAACTATGAAAATTTCAAAAAAATCCATGACCGGTAAAGTTGTCAACTAAAGGACAAATTACTGTGGGGTAGTTTTTTTCAAGAAAAATCACATATGGGTCATATAATGATAAATTAAAGGATGCAAACTATTATATTTCTATTAAAATAATATGTTATTTTATTAAAGGAATGATTTTCTGATAATATTAGGCACTGATACGATATTATTTAGCGCATTAAGATACACATATTTAATCTTAAACCCCAAAAGATAGGGTATTTCTATAGAAGATTTTGTAGCTGAACAGAGTTTTAACGGAAGTAGTTTACCTACTTCCGGTTCTTGTACACCAAAAATATAAAGTAACTCTTTAGAACATTATGTAAGAAACCTATGTTCGAAATTTCCAAAAAATCCATGACCGGTAAAATTGTCAGCTGAATGGTTAATTACCGTAGGACAGTTTTTTCGAGAAAAATCATATATCCTTATATTGCTCATATAATGACAAATCGGAGAGTTGCAAAGTATTATATTTCTATTAAAATGATATGTTCTCATCAACAGAATGTCTTATGTATTGCCTTAATTGTTTGTCACTACTTTATTCTTTGAGGTGTTGTATTGTGCCCGATAGTCAGAAGACTGTTAAGGCCCATGGGCCTATTAACAGATACATTAACAGACCGTAACAAATATGCGGATGTATGCATTTTAAGTAAATTTCCAATTTTTGGTTTTATGGCAATAAAAAAATGAATGTTAAGTGTTATGCCGGCCGAGACCCTTGTGGGCTTTAGTCTCTTGTTAACATGTATTTGTATCGCAATTTATGTATTTGTTTAAGTATAAGCTAGCTTATGTAGGTACTCTTATTTTATCATGTTGTGTTCTAATTACGTTTGTTTTCTGTTGCTTAAATAAGTAGAGGTGCCTATTTTCTTTTGTTACAGAATTACTTACGCAGAGAGTAATGACTAGCCCTGTCAAAGTAACTCGGCTCCGTTCTGGTAATGTTGTATTTGATTTATAGAAATAATTGTATCTTATCATTATATAAAACAAATAGCAAGCATTGTAACGTGATCGTATTACAAACTCTTAATTGGTTAATCAAAGTTAATATATACGTGCAACATAATGTAAACTTAAATCGGACTATTCTTGACTGAATATCCGTTGCAGAAGCTAGGGTCCCTATCGAATACCTCGAGCGAGAATGTTACGTTGCAAATGAATATACCAATCGATTATCAGATAATCTCATCATCATTATCAGTTTATCTCATCTGACCCGAAGGGTCATGATGATCTACCGTATTGTCATCATTCACTGACCGTCGTCGTGCGCCGTGCGCCATGCGCCGTTCGTAAATTTTTCATTCAAACGACCTCTTCGCAATAACCAGAAGACCCAGGGTACTAATATATGGCCTGTAGCATGCTGGGATGAAGGGCTATCAATTTTGTTGAAATGAATGACCTTGACCTTCATTTAGGATTACTGCAGTAGGCTTATACAGCAGGACGGCAAAGCTGCAACTTCCTCTCTCTTCAGTAGTTGAAGAGTTCAAGACGGGCAAGGCGAGGCTCATCATGACCTTAAAAGAGCCCAAAGATGACAAGGTGCGGTTAGCAGGCGTAGAAGAACGCACTGGTAGGAAGTGGTCAGCATCCAAGACAGTCAGCGAAGCAGAGAGCCGGTTGCGACACAAAGACATCGTGGGGACAACCGCTGTAGGGAGACAGGGCCTTGGAGCATCTTAAACCACTCTCTGGAAGAAACCATATGTCGAAGAGAGGCGAACACTGGTACAGAAGGAGATAAGAAGTGGTGAAGAAGAAAGAAGACAGACTAAAGCAGTGGAACTAGGCGTCCAGGGGCCTGGGCAAGGTCGGACACAGAACCACGTTTACTATCATTGATGGAGATCTGATGTATCCGCAATTCCAACTGCAATTTCTCCTCCGTTCTGTGTATGATGTACTACCAACACCAGCAAATCTCCATAGATGGGATCTTGTAGAAACACCAGACTGCCCTCTTTGTGGGCAGAGAGGAACTCTCCAACATATACTTACCTCCTTCAATGTGGCCCTAGCACAGGGAAGATATACATGGCGCAACAACGAAGTCCTAAGGGAGCTTGCAGATATTTTAGAGAAAGAACACAAGAACACCAGATCCAATCAACCAAGGCCCATTCATACACAGATTAGGTTTGTGAGGGAAGGGGAAAGAAGAACGTCAAGATCTGAGAAATCAACCGGAATCATCAGCCAAGCAGGGGACTGGAGACTGGCTGTAGATCTCAACCAGAGATTAAAGTTTCCAGATATTGTTCCTACCAACCTCAGACCGGATATGGTTCTTTGGTCACCAGGATCGAAGAAAATCATCATTATTGAGCTTACAATTCCATGGGAGGAAAGATGCAGTGAAGCCCACGAAAGAAAGAGAACAAAGTATGAGGAACTGCTGCTGGAATGTAGGGAACATGGAACTACCCTGTTGAGGTCGGTTGCAGAGGCTTCCCTGCACAGTCTGTGTGGAGAATGCTATCTGCACTAGGGTTGGCGGGCAGGACGAGAAGGGCAGCAGTGCAGAGGATGGCCAAGGCAGCAGAACGAGCTTCATGCTGGGTGTGGATGAGGAAAGACACCAGTAGCTGGACACCCACCACCGACGCGCAGTGATTGATCACCAATGTGGACCTCCATCCTGAGAGTGTACCGAGTAAGGGGTCGAAACACACGATGAGGGATGGCCTCGGCTGAGGACGTCGGCGGTGTTGCAGTATAACACCATAGCTGTATATAGGTAACAGGGGTCAAATAGGCTGAAATCCTTTAAAATTTTTCTTGTTAATAACTAAGAGGCCTAGAGACCTGATATTGGGCTCTTGCCATGCTAGGATCAAGGGCTATCAAGTTTCTTCAAAGGAATGATCTTGATCTTCATTCAAGGTCACAAGGGTAAAAAAAGCTAAAGTCATTTAAACGACTTCTTTTCAATAACCAGAAAGCCCAAGATACTCAAATTTGACCTGCAGCATGTTGGGCTGAAAGGCTACCACGCTTGTTCAAATGAATGACCTTGACATTCATTCGAGGCCACATGGGTCAAATATGCTAAAATCTTTAACAACTTCTTGTGAATAACTTAGAGGCCTAGGGACCTGATATTACGCCCTTGACATGCTGGGTTTAAGAATTATCAAGTCTGTTCAAAGGAATGACCTTGATCTTCATTGAAGGACACAGGGGTCAAAAAAGCTAAAATCTTTTAAACGACTTCTTCTCAAAGACAAGAAGGCTTATGATCCTCATATTGGGCCTGCAGCATGCTGAGATTAAGGGCTACCAATTTTGTTCAAATAAATGACCTTGACTTTCATTCAAGGTCACAGGGGTCAAATAGGCTAAAATCTTTAAACGACTTCTTCTCAAGAACAAGAAAGTCCAGGATACTCATATTGGGCCTACAGCAACCTGGGATGAAGGGCTACGAAGTTTTGTCAAATGAATGACCTTGGCCTTCATTTAAGGTCACAGGGGTCAAATTGGCTAAAATCCTTTTAACAACTTCCTGTGAATAACTAAGAGGCCTAGAGACCTGATATTGGGCCCTTAATATGCTGAGACGAATGGCAATCAAGTTTGTTCAAATGAATAACTTTGACTTCATTCAAGGTCAGGGGGGTCATTAAAAGCTAAAAACAATTAAACGACTCTTTTCAAGAACCAGAAGGCCAAGGATACTCATATTGGACCTGCAGCATGCTGGGATGAAGGGCTACCAAGTTTGTTCAAATGAATGACCTTGACCTTCATTCAAGGTCACAGGGGTCAAATTGGCTAAAATCTTTAAATGAATATATGTTGTATTGTGCCAATAGTCAGATGAACGTTAAGCCCTATGGGCCTTTTGTTATATTTTGTAGATGCTTTTTCATGACAAAGCCCTTATTTTTTTAATCCTGGTGAAGTTTCAGACAGTACTTCAGCTCCCGTTCCTATCCTGATCGTTAGTTACATGAGAAGTGGGTCAACATTCACATCTGACGTCATCGCCAGCCATCCGTCATCGTACTATATATTCGAACCTCTGAGATATATTGTTCCTAAAATAAAACACCAATACCCAATACAGTTGATCAACGGTACAACAATTCTACCAGAGTGAGTATTTTGTAAACAAAATTTATACAATATGTCTTAACGTCTTAAGTCATATTGCAAGGCGTTTTTTCATTTCATTTGCTATTGTCATATACATGTATAATCATCAAAAAATGTGTCAAGGTTTGCTAGTAGAATTCAGGATACGTGTCATCATGATAAGAAAGCGCTGTAATCGTAACGTCATAATGGCAACATTAATGTTACGTATAATTTGTGAAAAAAATCCCTGTAGTTGCATGCAACAAAATAATCAACATTTGAATAGACACCCCCCTTGAATAGACGCACCTGTTTTATCCATTCAGCTAGTCTCAAACATAAAAATTAGTCAGAAATACAATTTTAATGAGGTATGAAAGAACACATATGTGCAGGCACTTGTAAATATTCCGTTTTATTTCATTAAGAGGATCAATAATATTTCAAGCAATTTGTTATTAAACCGGGATGAACTTGGAAAAAAGCTATGCTTAAAAATGCAATATTCACTTTATCTTTCAGATCACACGATGAGGCCGTCACTTTGTCCGACTTTTTGCGTTCTTGGCTTACCTGTCAATATGGCGGACTTGACTTGGAATATGTGCGCCATATTACTACCACACATTCTGCAACACGGTTTAAAATGTGTTTGAAAACGAAACAGAACAACACTGAACCAGCGTTACAAACGTGTCTAAAGATTCTACAGAAACAATGTGAATCCAGTACCATCCGTGTGATAAAAACAATCCGTGTTAGAATGAAACGTACAGTCCAAAGTTTGCTAGAACGGATTCCTGGACTAAAAGTGATTCATTTGTTTCGTGACCAAAGACCGCGGCTCCTTTCAGCAGAAAGGACACCGAAAATGTTAATTTATAGTTTGCAAACTACTGCTAAGCGTGAATGTTTGAATGTTTTGAATGATATCGTCATTCATCAGGCGCTCGAACAAGCATATCCTGGCCAACTAGCAACTGTTTTGTATGAAAGATTAGCAGAAAATCCTTTAGTGGTTTCCAAACGTATTTTTAAATTTCTTCAATTACCTTTTACAAGAAAATCATTTGAATATATTAAGACCATCACATCATCAGCAACCGCGGTTTCATGTAGTTTTTGCACAAAAATGAAGAATTCTACTAAGACAGCACATGCGTGGAGAACTAAGAAATCCTTAGACTTCGAGAAGATAAAAATGATACAGAGAGAATGCAAGGAAACTCAAAACGCTCTTGGTTATTTACCATTAAATAGCACAACTCAAATGAGGAATACTTCAATTAATTTAAGAATGACAACTCCTTTCACTGTCGATGCTTTATAATTGTTTTTTTAGGTAAACAATTCCGAAAACAAAAATCAATTAATAAATGTTCATGATATATTATAGAATATATAACGAGTATACTTTCTGTAATTATATGCACTGGCTGTAGCGGCACTATTAAGATATATAATGTAATACATTAATTGAGCTAATGTTGAATTTCAACTCATTAAGTTTTGTTGAACTTGTAAAGTATGAAAAAATATGCGATGAAATGTACATTTCAGAAAACAAGTCCACTGGGTTCAGTACATATTTTTGTAACCAAATAACTAATATCTTTGTTGACTAGTTTCTATATCAAGTACAAGGCGCGCATGTATGACCGGATTTGACATTAAAATACTATACACATCGAGTCTTTTTTACCTTGTCATGAAAATATATCATTAGAATATGGCATGAAGAAGAGCATTTTAATCAATCATCAAAAATGTTCCCATAATATTCTTTTAGATACACCGGTCATGAAACGAATTCTAGTTTTGAGGGAAAAAAATGTCCGCAGTATTTTGGACAAAACTTGCTGATTACTAGAAATCCGCTTAGAATAATATATCTAGCACTTTTGTCTTAAAACAACATTCTCACTATGCTCAAATAATATAATAACATTTCATAAGTGATATCAATTGGAAGGACTCTATCTATGTATTATTTGCGTGATATAATGTACAACCGACATTTGCACGACAGAGTCAAACTGACTCGCGGCGTGTATTCTTCTGTAAAGTCGAATCTAGTATTGTTCAGAAGTCTGTCTGGTTAGGTTCACATATGAAGTGATATCTATATGCACACTATTGTCACGTCACTAAGCGGCTAAAGAAACCCAAGTAATTTCCCACCGATCGGAATCAGTGTTGGATTGTCAAAGTAGGTTATTACTAGAAATAGATTTTGCAACACTTTTGACTTATATTTCTTTTTACTAGCTATAAGTAGTCCTCTGGCTTTTGCAATTTTGCATTAAGTATAGAGCTTTACTTAGAACAGTTGACACAGCACACAGTAATGTTCTTCTTCTAGTGTTAACTATACTACATTTAGTCCCCTGCTACATCAACCAACACAACCACGGTAAATATAATGTCACATGTGTACTCAGCTTCAGAAATGTATGGTACTTTGTTCATTCTTCTTCTCTTAATATATTTCCTGTACAATTTCTTGAAGAAAAATAATCTAGATTCAAACTAGAACTTGATCTTACAAGCAATGAAGACTTAGTTCTACTACCAATAATTAGTTTACGTTATACTCATAATAGTTTAAGCTTTCTAACATCTGCTTCATTGTCTGATTTTAGAATTAGATATGGTATAAGGTCGTTTTTGTATATTGACTGGGCAAATTTTATTATCAGAGACAATAGCTTTGATAGAAGGTTCAGTGTTCAGTAGTATATCTAAATAATCTTCCAGCCTACATAACGAAAAGGATAATAAATACAACATTTACTGCATTGTTGTATAAACATATAGGACGAATTGTGTACCCTGTTGGTATTTTAACCATGATAAATTTTGGATACCCTTTTTTGGTAGCTACACCCTAATAGCATCTTCAATTAAATTGTATTAATTGTGAAAAAATCGTAGCTAAAATATTTTTGATTCGTCAATCGAGATATCTTTATTGGTATTCCATATACCTTATATACCTGGAAAGCCATATTTTGCAACTGCAAATATATTCCTACATTTCCAATGTGTTACATCGAAAGGATTTTCTGTATATATATGGAACTTTAAAACCAGTGGTTTGAAAATAAATATGTCTACATATGAAGTGTCCGATAATGTGATATGAACAACATATCTATGATATGGTCCAGTGCAGTGCAGAGTCCTAAAGAATAGTATTATGGTGACTTGTATTTCGGTGAATTTGGTAAATGCAGTAAGGATTATCATTTCACAGACCACGTGATAATTTGTATATAGCGTCAAGTATGTGTAAATATGTCATTTATTAATATATATTTATAAAACATGTAGTGTATTGATTTTAATTAAGGATTAAGATATGTATATGATATTTGTGTCTGAATTCTCTGAACATAGTTAAAACGTTAATGTGATGATGCTGGATTTATTATTCGTGATATTTGTCTATAAATCTTCCATTTGTGTTTCCGTAACAAATTTAAAAAATGTACATAAAACATATTTGTATATTTATATATTGTTATCGAGAATTGAAATGTAAAGTGTTTTATTAATGCTGAAAACGCGATCTAAAAAGCATGCATTTGAAAAACATTCTTATTTTTTTTGAAAATTGTTTCTGAGACATCCCCTAGTTCTGACAGTGTCGTATCCAAGGAAGTGGGAGTCATTTCGTCTTCCCCGCTGGTTAGTTATCTACACCGGCCAAACCCCTATACAAAGCACGGGACTTTACACACGTGTCTTATTCTAAACATATCTTGTCTCAGATACACATGCCTCGTTCTTGTATTAAACAATGTTAAACTGAAAATATACGCTGCGCTCACCTGACAAGTTACATGAATGTATTGTCAGCTAGAACCCAAAATATGTCCAACACGTGTGTTTCCATGATAGAGTCGTTCGTTCGAGACAGTTGGTGAGGTGAACATGGCCAGTCCGGTGCATCGAGCACGATAATATACGTGGAAATATACGGACCTGCGGACGGACAATTTAGATTTCTATTAACTTGTGTGGACATTTTATTTTGACAAACATCTAAATGACAGCTTATAATTAAAGGAGTTGATATGGTTTCTTGCTAAAACAAGCCCCATACAACTTTACAGGTAAAGGCTTCGTTTACGTTTTAGTAGATGATACACATGTACACTACTGCTAGGTGTATATATGATTAACGCGCATTACATATGGGTCGGTGTGCGCGTCGAATGTAAAACAAAAATGACTGTCCTCGACAGGGGAATGTCTCAAAAACGGTACTTGAAATACAAGTATACATTTTTTTTATCTCAATTCAATATTTATTTAACTTGCATTGTCAGCTGTAAGGAGACAACTAACGACTGTAAAAGGCAATCAAATAGGCCGATAAGACCGCAAACCGGAAGACATAAAACTCATATTTAATGCATTTTGTGGAGTCTCTTGATGTAACGTCAAAATCGACCAAAAAGTTTGAACTTTGATGCAAAGTTTCGTTTGAAATGTGCTGATTTCATTGTTGTGATTTTTATAAGGAACTCTGATTTCGTCCATGCCGCTCCGTCAAATTGGCGATCCCATATACTTTCTCAAGAATTGTTCGAGTTGAAAGTATTGTAAAAGTAGTGGTTGGGAAATATTTTGAAGTTTTTTTGTTTGTTTATTTTTTGGAAGGTACTTACCAAAAATAATTTTGCTTAATGAAATCAACACCAAGCTTTGATGCAGATTTAAATTTAGAAATATTTGGCCCCCTGTACAGGGAGACATCTAAAATTGCCTCGCAGGAAAGAGATCTTGAGGGTAGGGCCCAAGAGAAAATCATTCTGTAAAGGGAGACAATTCCAGGTGTTTTTCCTTTATAGTCTCCATTCGTTGTGTATTTATGTAGAGTCGACGGGAAAGGTAAACGGTTGTGCTAGGATGAAGATGGAAAAGAAGATGAGAGGATGGTGTTTGGATGAGTGGGATAGAGGGAATGTGGGCAAATTAGTAGAAAAACACCTTTACACTTGTGGTTTCCTAGCTAAATATATATTGTAGTTCTTCAAAAACGTCAAATAGGTGGTCTTAGGCGAGACAGCTGTGTCTTTTGACATATAATTTGCATTCAATATTTAATACAGTATATGACACAGCGGTTATATTTGTTGAAAGGTAGCCACCAGCTACTATACAGATGGATATCCCACATATGAATGAACCTGATGTTTTTTGCTTGCTATTACATGGTCCAATAAATAAGGTTAACTTTTTATAAACATGTTTCTAAACAAAACAAATTGTTCATTAATAACTATAGCAAATCATTTAAAGATTCAAAATATTTCAAGCTATTCGGTTGAAAAAGGAAACTATTTTATATAGGTAGCCTCTATTTTAAAATACCATATTTAGTCGCCTTTAACGATATATATCGATCATATAATTTATTGACACATTTTTTCTTCATTTTGTTGTGATAAAATTGATGAATATCCATCTTTCATTATTCATTAAGGATAATCTTTATTTAAACTTCATTAAAAAGCCTGTAATAGAAAGCAGCACTCCATCAATTAAAGTAAATGTTGAGATATGTTCATAAATGTTCCAGACGTGTGTAATACCTGTTCATAGTGTGTTACCGGGCAACAGAATGACGTCCATTGGTATGCGCTTATTTATTGCTAAAAACGCACAGACGAATCCATAATGTTCGTACACAAAACTGATATCAGGATTATAAATCTGATGGTAGATTCAGCATTAATTTGACCTCAGTCGACCCCGCGGAGTATCGTATCCATGTCACTCGTTTGGCTGGAGCTAGTGCATATCATGCTAAGACTGTCAGTAGGTAGACACCCAATCAATGTAATCAATGCTGTTACGTGAATTATGGAAGCCAACCAAGTACACCTGTGAATAACAATCTTAGCCTAAACACTGTTAATGAAAAACAAACATTTTGTGTATTTTGACACAGTTTTAATTACTATTAACGTTTCTTTTGAGTTTTCTTTCTTTGTTTAATCCAAGGATCTACATGTCATCCACGTACTTTAGCTTGGTTTAGTTTAGTAAGAAAAATTGCAAAATATCGAAATCTATCTTGCGGTATTATAAGTTATCTGCTGTATGTTTTTGACAGGATAAATGAAAAATTCCCAAAACTGAAAGAAAATATTTTAAATATGATGCAGAATCGGATGAAATGACAAAATATATTAAATAATGTATTATAAAAACTATTCACGGATCTGATTTTTTATTTTCGTTTTTGCAGAAATGGCAATTTACTAATAACGACAGGTGCTATCCATCCGATCAACGAAGCATCATCACATGCCACTATTATAACCACATCTTTGTTTAAGCTGTGTAGTACATTTGTATTTTTTGGAAGGTGCAGCCGTTAACGTCAACATGATTGTTTCAACGATCTTATGAGTCCAGATTCACCAACTCTTTAACTTAAATTTCTCGGGAGGAAAGCAATTAGGCAGGTTAAGGGAAAACTGTCATATTTTCTACACAGAATTTAAGTTAATAAGGACTTTCCTAAAGTTGTTCGAGAAAAAATGTTCGAGAAACTGGATCCTGATCAAAAGACTTCACATTCTAAAGAAACTCTGATGTTTGATTTCAACAGTTATAGTCTCTCTAGACTTTCATAAATGATACAATTTTATAATCACATTGTGAATGCATTGTCATGCTTCTTATCTGAATGTTAAGATGTATTGAAATCAAGCACCGTAAATTGGAACATCTTTTTTTATTTGATTTTCTCATTCTGGTTTTTGGCGGATTGCTTTAAAATTAGTATGGTTTCATTTTGGTTATGTGTTTGGCGTTTCCTAGTGCAGCATGTATAATTTAGTGCATGACTTTCATATTCAAATTCATATTTCGTATGTGATCGCCTTTAAATCTTCATCAATGTTGAGAAATCCTTAGTAAACATTCTGCTGTAGCTAAACGTTTTAACTCTTTTGTGTCAAGTGCCAGAAAACGTCAAATTATAATCACATTCAAAACATCTCCATCTATAATATGCGTGTATTATGGTATTTGAATGTTAAAAGCATGAAATATTTATAATGAATGTTAAAAGCATGAAATATTTATAATAACTTATCAAATGTATATTAGTTAGATCATAGTTTGAAACCAATGTCATATAGAGATCACGAGGTTATATATGTCAGTTTTGTTGTATGGATATTTCTTGCAAAGCAGAGGTATTATCTTATCAATTTAGAACGTTTGGTGGCTACTAAGTAATAATCGAAACATTATATAACAAAATATTGGAGTTAACATAACATGTCCGAATAAGTAATGACAATTTTTGTCATGAGTTGCCAATGTCTTAATTTGAACCACGTGGTCTCCATATTATGTAGGAATTTGAATTGCTTTTAACTTAAAAAAAACCGTAAAAATAACACATTTTGGTGAGATTTTGCAGCAGAGAACCATGTTTCTTAATCACAAGGTTTCTGATTCTGCGAGCAATCATCCTTAATATTCCAGGGGTTACTATCACTGTCATTATATAACGAAAGTGATAGTAACCCATGGATTATTAAAGATACCACGTGATGTGTTATAACCCATCGGCTGTAAAAGGAGTATCGATTCTCAGACTAATAGACGTATTTCTCAGCTGATCCATGTTCTGTAACGGTAAGTAACCAAGAGCCTCCTGAACAGTTTTACATTCTTCCTCTATCACTTTGATTTTTATAAAATTTTGTTTACTTTTAGTCCTCCAGGCATTCGCTGTTTTCGCAGAATCCTTTTTTTCGACACAAAAAGCACATTCGACCTCCTTTGAAGAAGATGTCATATTCTTAATACTTTTAACAGATTCTTCAGGTAATGATAAACCAATAAAATCAAATATACGCATTGCGATCCTGATAGGATTTTCCGCTAGCCTTTCATACAAAAGTGTCGCTATCTGGCGGGGGTGCCGTTTTTTCAACACTCTTTGAATGGCAATGTCATCAGCCGCATCTTTACATTCCATACGTGCTGTTTTGACTAGAGTTGTTGCTAGCATAAGAGGAGTTGCTTCAGCTGAAAGAAGCCGCGGTCTTTGGTCACGAAATAAATGAATCACTTTTAATCCAGGAATTTTTTTCAGCAATATATCAACTGTTTTTCTCATTCGAACACGGATTGTTTTCACCACACGTAATTTACTAGATTCACAGTGTTTCTGTAAGATCTTAAGACAAGATTGTAGTACTTGTTCATTCTTTTTTCTTCTCTTGAGACAAATTCTAAAAGGCGTTGTTGATTGGGTGCCTATGAGTTTATTTAAAGCTTCCCTATCTAATCCGTCATATTGACATGTGAGTAAACCATGTAGAAACTCCGCTGCTAGAAATGCTCCATTGTTAATTCTGAAATATACAACAGAAATTAATCTAATATAAATGATTGTATTGTTCTAAAAAGACTGAAATCATCGTAAAGATCTTGTCTGTAGTTGGCATTCATAGGAAATACAGTGCTTAAATGTGCCTTATTTTTTTCGGGACACAAAAGCAGGATTTGCTGTTGATTAGTTCCCCTTTCTGGTGATTGTGACATCACAAATATCAAAATACAACTCACAATCATCGAAAAGTATGACTTCTTGACGGTTAATTGTACTTCACTCATGTCATATTGGTGTCTCGAAATCGAAGTATATTCCAAGCTCATACTTACGTTGATATTGTTGTTCCATTTACTAATTCAATGGGTAGATTTTTCTCCATTTTCTCCACACTTTTTTTGATTGGTTCAAATAAGTAGTACGACGAAGGATAGCTAGAAATGACACTGGCTGTGAAGGTGGAGCCGCT
The DNA here is from genome assembly GCA_004382745.1 of Argopecten irradians irradians. Classification (NCBI taxonomy): domain Eukaryota; kingdom Metazoa; phylum Mollusca; class Bivalvia; order Pectinida; family Pectinidae; genus Argopecten; species Argopecten irradians. The sequence goes on along the minus strand of SAYR01067677.1, from coordinate 92,037 downwards.
CCGCATGTAACTAGCTATAAGTACTGGAATGAAGCCAGCTTTATCTGAAACTGTAAAGAAAAACATGAACCTTGTAGTAACGGCTTTGGTTAAAAGGTGTGTAACATAATTATTATCGTATCCAAACAATAAAAATGGAGGATACGTATTATTATATATCACGCCAAATTTTAATCCCATGGATATTTTTTTTCCATTTCAATAGAACAATGTGAAATGCTACCTTAAACATATTATTCCATCTTTGCATATTATGAAGTTACCCCCCTTCCGATAGGTATTGATTGTGATGTCATTATTTTGTGAGCGAAATTCACATCAGTTTTTTTAAAAGTTTGAGGCTACGCTCGCAAACACAAATACGTCACAATCAATATCTATCCCTAGAGACAGGTAAACCTGTAATGTGCCCACACAGAATAGTGCTGCTCACCAGGTGTTAAAGAAACGTCACAAATGTTACAAGTTTTGTAACAACCCCTCTTTCTGGTAGCATCTATGTCACTACATAAATTTAAACGATCATTGTAAAATGCGCAGTCGGATGACAAGTCCTCGCACGATGTTGACGTGAACGGGGCATCTGGAACAGAGCAACATAATCTAAATTAATTAAACTATTGCAGTGCAATATGAATTATACCGCATAATTATGATATCCAAAAAGACATAAATTAAATCATACATTTTAATACAGAAACTTGAACGGCCGCATTAATTTAATGCAATATCAAAAACAAATTTCAATGCTTTAATTTTGTTTGTTTGGTTTAAAGTTGCAGTAACGGGCCATTTTTAAAAGGACTTGTCAAGCTTATGTGGTGGATAAATCCCCTAGTACCCGGAGAAAAATAGCCACTGACATGCGGTTGATATATGACAACACCCACAAAAGGGATCCAAACCCAATGTAAATACCGGGAAACTTATGGCAGAAGTAAGTTACCAGCATCTAGGTCATTGGTCAACAATTCGTTTGGTTTTCTGGTGTTTATCTTTATGTCCTATTCATAGGGTCATGTAAGGACATAAAAGATTTTATGGTGGAGGCAAACCGGAGTACCCGGAGAAAAAAACAAACAGCTGCAACTGCCCCCACATATAGAACTTGCAACCCAGATGCGAAGGCTTTGTGGTAGTATGTCAAGACACCTAAATCATCTACCCATCTCCCTCCCCCCAAAACACAAATGAATAAAAATGTTACAATTGGTGTCGTAGGCCACTCTAAGTATAAGTGTTGGAGGTTTCATTAGAAAGAGAACCTGAATTGTTTTTTTTTTTGTTCGGGGGCGAATACATTTGAAAGAGTGGAATAATGTAGCATGTTTTAGTTGTATATAGTGTAATATACATGGTGATGCGGTCGCCATCTAGTTTCGCGCTAAGGGAGTTTCCCTTTAGCTCTCTCGGTAGAGCGGCGGATAAGTAAGTCAAGGGTCGCGGGTTCGAGCCCGGCAGATGGCTTACTACTCTTGCCCTGTTACATTTCGTTCAAACATGTGTCAATAGACATTTCCATTAATTGAGAATAAGCTGTGAATTCTGGGAGGGGTTATCTCAAAATCACTTGGTATTGCAACCAAATGATCAATACAGGTCCTCTGAACCTCTTGTTTTTACATATATTTAATAATTGTACATACATAATAGCCTAAAACATGGCCATTCAATTGTTCGTTTGCCTATACAGAATAATTTAATGTACATATATGGATAAGCTGATACTTGGGAGATGGAATATAAGATATTATGATAATAAAACAAATCACATGTACATGTACACGTAAAACACACAAAAAACACAAATCTAAAACAAACATTTGCAAGAGTTTAACAGAGGCCGGATAGAAAAGTTAATACAATATCTGTCTCACTCTTCATTTCAAATACATTTGCTCCACTTAGATACTTTTCCTGATAACGACAGTAGATACTATCATAAAACATTCGTCTCAATGGATTTCGACTCTTAAATTATATAGACGATTTTATAGACAAACTTTCCGTCGATCTAGCTACCTACTGGGTCTAGACAGTGCACATACTGGTGCATTTGTTGATGTCACTTTCAAGTTTTCTAGTTTTCATTTTTTTCTTTTATTTAAATACATTTTAATGGAACTACTAGGCTGTATATGCAAAAATTTGTGTTCGACTCATCGGCCATAAATGGGCTGTCCAATATACTTCTACTCGTAGAATAATTCGACTCATTAGACTTCACCTCACTATAAGTAACACCAGTAGTATAATATAGGAGAAAAAATATTTGTTTGACACCTCGAAAACGTATTTGAGTTGTTCCTATGATGTGCCTATGACGACGAATGAAACCATTTTGATTTAATGTGTCGTTATAGAAATGCACCAAGTCCCAGTATGTCGCCGGTACATACACCGGCTAAGAAGTCTTTACACAGATAACAATAAATTGTAACTTAGTAATTTCGCTTGTGTATGTGCTATGTGACCAATAGAGAGATATATAAGCAAGCAGAAGGTAGTAAGGAGAAGTGTCTTGAAAGATACGGAATTGTAAAATAATATACTAATTGTGCAATATTCCATTACTTCTAAAATAATTACGTTTTTTGTTTTTATTTTCTCATTTTAAATTTTATTTTTTTACAATTACGGAATGCATGCGTAACCAAATGAGCAATACTTGCGGACACGCAAAAACTAATCTTTGATAGGTGAAATGCACGCTACTGGTAGACCACCAATGAGGAACAGTCCTTTTAAATCAAGGCATTGAAAACCAATTTCATTTTGAGATGATACGCTTTAGAGTTCACATTCACAGCTCACTTTAACATCCACTTAGTTAATTGAAATGTAATAAGTATGTTTTGACGTAGAAAAGATGAAATTCCACATCAATTTACTATACGCTTCATTATAGCGGTGTGTTTCGAAAGTGATGGTCGTTTCTACGTAAAGGTAAACTAGTACTAGAATTATTAATGAATTCTACATACCTGCATTATGAGAGATATTTCCAAAACTCCTTCTGACTTTAATCACGCTTATTGGTGCAGTCACCAATCCTTCATAATAGTTTAGCATTTCTGTTAAACGAAAACACTATGTATTTAAATTATAATCTTTGAAAAATATATAATTAAACACTAAATCGAATAAATATTGGCGAATATCATCAAAATACATAACTTTTACCCATACAAATAGGCAAGTAGATTCTAGACGTTAACTACGCTCTGACTTATCAAATTATTTTTAATATGACAAATGCAAATATGTGTAGTAATTTCAAATGATAAAGTGTTATGGAAATTAACCCTTCAAACTTCTTTTTACATGGGGAAAAGCAATGATATCTTGACTAATAGTACGTTCCGACATATGATTTGCCGTGACGTTAATGACTCCACATGCAATTGATATATGTGATAAAGCGACATCCTGGACTATGGAATAAACTTCAATTAATTAAAAATCGAACGAAGGAATATTTTTTTCATTAATGCGTAGGACAAATGTATTGAAAGATTGCACATCTAAATTGATATCTATACTAACTGGGTCTATTAATTTTGCTGAATTTACCTATTGGGATGGAAAGGCAAAGCAAACATGGCTATAACGTCGATTTTTTTTTTATGCCGTAAATAGTTCTATTTTAGTTAACAAAACGCTTATTTTACGGGAGTATTTTCTTAAAATAGTGTATAGGGTAGGGTTTCAATCAATTCACTCATCCCAAAGTATATTTCCGTTCAGTCCAAATTATGTAGGTAAACATTTACTTCTGTTTGGTTTCCTCGATGTACAAATCTTCACATCAGGTGTGTATATGCGCGGATGATCAATGTTCAAATACAGATATCGCGTTATCAACTTTTACAATCCATCCTTTTCACACTTGCTCAAAACAAACATTTCATTAAAATCTTTAAATCCCAAATCGTCGCCGATTTAAAGGTAACATTCATTAAATTTGTATCTTTTAATGATTTAAACTCATTTATCATTTTGGGGAACAAAATAAAGTATAAAAAAATCAATAAATGATACAAATTTAAATAATGTTACCTTTTGGTGTTTATATTTGCCACTATCCAGATTAATTGAAATTTTTAATGTCTTTCTTTCCTCATTAATTTCGAAGGTCACCTCACACAACTGTGAATAAAAAGTGATGAAGTACATCTTGATAAACTTTTAGGTGGGGGATTCCATCTTGTTTTGAATTCCGCACTAAAAATTGAGCACAATTTTCACACAATTGCTATCTTAATTATCTCCTCTGACAAAAATAGACTTAAAAGAATTTCAAAACTTTCTTACATGTTTTACTTCTACATATATTTCCCAAACAAATTACAAACAACCATTTGAAACTGATTCAACATGAATAACTAAACAGCAGGTTCATAGATATTCATCTTTATCTAAAATCTTTTGCCCAAAAGAGGATTTCCATAACAACGAACTACATTGTACTTACATAACGAATTACATTGGCAGGTCCGTTGCAATTCGTTATAAACAAGTTTTATTGCATTATCATAGATAGACCATGACTACATTCTCTTTAATTTTTATACATATTCTGAAAAGTCATTCATAAAAGACAAAAATTACCTGAACATGCAATCAGAAAGAGAAGAATTGCAGTGGTGATAAGAAAGATTAATCTGTTTCTGGTCTTCATGTCCACTGAGTCACCGACATCTGTAATCAAACCACATCCTATTGACTACGGCTGTACAACACACCTATAAAATATCCCCGCCACTGCCCTCCCGCATAACGCGCCTTTGTATATCCGCCATCTTTATCTCTTTTAACAATGCATTGATGGCTGTCGTAAAGTATCGCATATATCTCCCGTTGCCCTGAGTAACACACTCAAATATCATGTAGGGTTGACAGAACTTAATCATGCATTTGTTTCTGATTGTCAGAAAATATTTTTCATGAATAGATTTATTATAGAATACAAAATGTAAGATGGGACAGTTTACACGGAACTTTTGATGAAAGATAATTTTCTTAACCAGACACAAACTGTTGAAAATATAAAATTAAGATACAATGATTCACTACACTTGATGTATTTGTTTACCCCCAAATGAAATAAAACACGTCTTGTTTGTTGATAAAAGGCCATGCAAAGTCGAACTTTAAGTTCAGTGTGACAGCCAATTTAAAAAGATCAATGTCTTATTATATACCAAATGTTTGTACAGTTCACAATCAATGTCTTATTATATACAAAATGCTTGTACAGTTCACAATCAATGTCTTATTATATACAAAATGTTTGTACAGTTCACAATCAATATCTTATTATATACCAAATGATTGTACAGTTCACAATCAATGTCTTATTATATACCAAATGTTTGTACAGTTCACAATCAATATCTTATTATATACCAAATGTTTGTACAGTTCACAATCAATGTCTTATTATATACAAAATGCTTGTACAGTTCACAACCAATATCCTTCCTTTATCGATGAAATACTGTCATATTTTCATCGTCTCATACATTCAGAAGTCTACCGGTCTACACGTGTATGAATGGAATATCAAAATACATGCTGAATTTTGATCACTCGAGAACAATTTGAAATGTACGTCATAGACTCAACAGTCTGTCATATACAAACCGAAACAAACAAACAAATCTATTACAAATAATTGTAGTGCTGAGCTCAATAAGGTAGGACAGAATCACATTGTATAGAACACACACATCAAAAGCCATCGATTAATTCGTGTATTTCATATTTTACCTCGTACCAGTCACATCTATATAATCAAAACGGTTAAGAGATGGGAACCATTTATGTTTTAACAGCCAATCATGATTTCTGCACATTTATATCGTCTAAGCAGGCAAGCTATCAAATGCATTTTTCGAACAGTTTTAGAAAAGCCTATATGTCTACAAAATTGGATATTCTGGCCTTGGAACCAACCATTATCTGTTGTAGAAGTCAAGTGTACCATTTTACGAACTAAAAAGATCAAAATCACTTGTTCAAGAATTCCTTCACAATTTATAGATATTCTACAAACATTGAATAACTGGTTCATCTGTGTTAATTGATACTGTTTATTGCAAATACGTTAGAAAATCAGTAAAAAAACAAGTACGGTGGCTAATTATTATTTTGTCAATTCAATATTCAAAATTCAGGTACATGCAGCAAGCACAGTATAAGGTTAGGATACATAATGTCATTAATAGCGTAGGGTAGACACAAATAACACTATGAGAGAAAAAAAATCGTGAAAAAGTATTCGGGGATGATAGAAAGTATTCCATGATATTTTTTTCCGTTACAACAAAAAGTCGGATACTTACAACGTGGACGAGACTCCTATCTGAAAACGCAGAGTGTTGAAGGGAAATCACACCTGTAAATGTCCACACACATCGTATACACTGGGTAGTGTATAATCAGCTATGTAAAACAAGGTAGCTAAAGATAGCACAGTAAAGGACAATAACATACTGCCTATGGATCTTATTAAAATATGGCCTATGGATCACGTTACAATATGGCAGACAGACGCTCAGGATATTAACAAAGGTGTTCAAAGTTAAATGCCCTCAGTAGTGCGTCTATAAAGGTGTAAAATACTGAAAATAAAACTCTGAATGGCAAAATCTAAAATACAACACAGTGGAGAATCTAACAAAACGTTTAACCTAGTTCAGATAGAACTTTAACTAAAGACACAGATTAAATTACGTAAAACTCAGTGAATGACGAAGATAACGACAGTTGTACCACCCAAAATTTACTCAATGATGAGTATGGATTTACGTATATAAGTCACAGTATATAAAATTCACACGCCACTTCTCCGGCTCCGATTTCTCGAAACAAAGTACAGCTTAAGTTAAAACGTTTTTCTCCTTATGTAACGTATGTGATTAAAATTGACTTAAGTCATTTTTTTGTTTGTTTGTTTAATTTTGTTTTGAGAAACGCGGGCCATTTTGGAAAATGTAAACATTTATATTTATGTATGATAGCAACATTTTTTAAATTAACGATTGTATAAAGAAACGGGAAAAATATCCCGACCGGGGCGACGTACAGTGCTGTCAAATGTAAGCATTACCTCTGTGTCTGTGTTCGTCCTACGATCGAGTCTTTGAAGTGAACGGGTATGAGACCTTCTGACAGAAGTCAGTAATAAAAATATCCTCTGGTCTTTGTTCTTTGAGAATTTAATCATGTGTATTATAAAACATGCACTGCTAATAATCCACATGTTGACAGTTACGCGTCACCACAAATACAATGTATCCATCGAACACAAGTGAAGTTGTTCCGTCTGTAGTAGCGATGGATCTAAGCGTAGATCATATAATCACATGGCTCCCAAGGATGTAATATCGTCAAGTCAGACGACAATCTCCAACACGTTGAGCTACTTGAACACCGGTGTTTTGACATCTTCGGCTAACTCCTGTGTGTAAGTGTGCGTCAGCTTCGCCTCGCTGCACAAAAACGGTCATCGAGTTCATATATGTGGCCGAGTACAAATTCTTTATGTTATTACGCTATGTATTAACTTTTAGCAACATTGAATATATATTTAAAGTTCTGGTCAAATGAAATAAAATTTTCTCTGAAGTTTACTTTGTTTGTCATATTTATTTTACAATAAAATATTGAACTTTTTTGTCGTCGCGGATGAATAAATCTACCTTGCGTGAAGAGTCATCATTCGCTGTTCAATTGAGTAAGCTCCTCCCACTTTTGACCGACTTTTATTGAATAATTACGTCACATTCAAATGACGATTTTATTGCATAAAATATAAATAAAAAAAGTCGTACGAGTGTAAATATAGGCATTGAATTGCGTTTTATGTTAACCATGCTAACGCGCCCCATAGAATATATTCTTAGATGAATTGCTCCATACATGGTTAGCATAAAAGCGCAATTCAATCACTATATGGACGAATGCACGTTGTTGTTATTTTCAGCATATGCTACACACCTGGTTTATAAGTGATGAATGCTTTGTATAGTAGAGTTTAATTAACACAAAAGGAACTTTTAAGTTTTAAGTTAGATATAAGAATCAAACTGTACTATATGGGTGAGAGGGAACATGACTCGGCCCTAACGGACCTCGTTTCTGTACCCTCTCATACATATAGTACAGTTTGAGGCTTATCTCCTTATTTTATTATCAAATATAATTATGCATGTATAAAGGTTTAGAACCATCGTTATGATTATACATACCTGTAAAAGGAATATGGCCCATTTTGACACCAAGTCATATGCCTAACGCTTATAGTTCTATATAATGTAGCAGTGCAAATATTTTTTATATTTGTTACTTTTGTGTTGACACCATGACTAGCCATCGATTTTTGCGGCAGATTTAATTAATATTTAACACACATCGTTCACGAGATCTCTTGCGAAATACTTTTAATGGTATATTTCATCTTTAAATGGATTTGGATCAATGACGTAATACAGTAAATGTGAACTTCAGATAATAGAATTGACATAGGAACTCTAATGATGCCCCGCATAAAGTAGATTTGATTTCTATTGATATCATATCGTCAAGTTCGTTACAGCTCGTGTTGTATAACGTACACGATTGATCAATTCACAAAATCACTTGCGTATGTTTAATGTATTTGACAATGCAATATTTTATTCCATTGAATCCTTATCTATACTTTTAAGTACTTATAAAGTGTTATCATGTATAATGTTTTGTCATGTACACAACAAGTCATCGAACACATTTTATTTTCGTGTTAAATATTTGTTAAGTGTTACAAGATGAATTTTATAATATTGATTTAGTGACGTTGTCAGTGTTATGTTTTTGTTTAAGCCACTTGTGTAATACAGCCTGAAGGAATTTGACTTCAGTAAACCATGACTTGACGTCAACATTCAATGACGTTGTAAGCTGGCTTAAGGTGCTAATAATAGCCAGACATTTCGACGTTGCGATTCTTCGAAATATAGGCTGTCGTAGTTGTGTTATAAAAAAACCTTAATTAATGTTTGTTCAATTTGTACTCGCCAAGGTACAAGAAAATAAAAACTTTTAGGCCCATTTCATGAAGTTTTATTTTTTATTTTATTTTTTTTTTTATTATTTTTGAAGAGATTTTACATGGGTACAAAAAGCATTAACATATGATATTCAATATTCATTATTTAAATCGTAATATTCATTTATAAACTTTGAACTTCTCTAATACTGTAAACCAAGTTATTTACAAGGGCTGCTAGATATAATGCACTCTCAAGGTGTTCATTGAAAAATCAAAGCTTACTCTCTCTCTGTAGATATGTATATATGCCTTATAGATATTAATTAGTTATTATATGTTTTCACATATATATAATACTCGACTGAATTATATCAAATCTGAAAAAAACTAGTTGCCGTGTAGACAAAGTGGTTTACAGTACCAGGTATTCCCTATACAAAATGATAGTAATTTTCTTGAGTTTTAATTGAACGATTAATGACAGAAATTTGCATGTTGCACCCTTTTAGAAAAGCAAAAGATGAGATTAAGTAAAAAAGAAGAATAGTAGAAAGAACTGAGAGAAAGAAAACGTGGCAATGGACTGACAAAGCTCATTATTCTCAATGAGATTTATAAAATCATATTAAAAAGATTAGATACCACACCAAGATCATGCAAAAAAGTAATTAAAGTATATTAACAGAAAAAGATTAAAAAATGACATTATTCTAAAAAATATCTTTCCCATTTTCTCCACTCATTGACAAATTTCATAATACGTGTTTCACCCTTGGTGGTTGCAATGTATTTTTCAGTCCTGTACATATCCTTCAAAAGATTTTTAAACGCATTCATTGATAAACCAATTTGGAGACATCTAGCACTATAAAAATATTGCTTTAGTACTAAAATGACAACATTATCTGTATATGTTTTACAATTAGAGAGTCCAAAAATGAAAGATTCCTTATTAAACGTAAATAGAATTAAAAGCATCTCTAATATGGATTCAAAATTTGATAGGAATAACTGAACATTTTCACAGTCCCATAATGTATGAACTTTAGTCTCAATTTCAGTTTTACACTGATGACAGTTAGGAGTGTCTACAAGGCCTATTTTAAACAGATATGAATTTGTAGTTAAAATATACTGATTAATTGTAAACTGAAGCCACTGCAATTTTGTGGCTTCTGGTACTGATTAAAGGAATAATGTATTTTTGTCTCCATTTTTGATTGTCAAAACCAAAAAAATCATCCCATTTTTTTCTTCCTGTAGCAACAGTAGTATCCTGGCAAAGTGCATTATAAAAATCACTTGCTCCTTTTTTATGCTTAACAAATATTTCTAAGTTTTTTGGGATGAATGGGTAATTTAAAATCCTATTAGAAATTTCATCTGATGAGAAAGATTTTTAATGGCATTGATTACACCTTGATATGTAAGAAAATCTGTATGCAAATTAAATTTCTGATTAAACTCATATAAACTGTAAAACTCAACATTTTCACTATTTTTTACCATATCATTCAGGACTACAACACCCTTCTGAAACCATTCTTTATAAAAAAAACTTTTATTGTTATTTTTTATTGATTTATTATGCCAAATAGGAACTTTAAGAACATTATTATTTTTCTTTTTAATATTTTCAGACTTTAAAGTAAGTTTACACCAACTTTTGAAAACATCTTTCCAAAACAGGATTTTTACAGTTTTGTTGACATTTTGAAATATAATCATTACCAAACCTTTTAAAGTACAAGCTCCATTTTCCCTCTGATGTGTACAACCTACGTATCCATGTGAGTTTTTTTATGAAGTTTTATTATGAACATCCATAAACGATCCTTTGTTATATTGGATATTTGGAATTGGTATACACACACTAAACAGGTCTTATTTCAACCTATGTTTAAGTTTAAAAACGTCTAATGATATTTAACCGTAATTGTCCATTGGCCTGTCTGTAAAATACTTTGCTTATTACAAAACCAGTTATTAGGCAACGTTTAATTGTGTATGGTATGTTATTTTATCTCCTATTATTAAATTAACCTATATCTAAACTCAGGAGGTAAATCGTATTAGGTATAAAGCTGGGTCCATACCTTGACAGGATTTCACAATCCTTTACTTGTAAAGCTGACGATGCAAGTTAATAAGTTTGCAATTGTTGTAAAAACTGACGCAAATAGCATTTATTTAGTGATCATTTATACGTTATGTACATGTGGCTTTTTTCTATTTCTTATTTTCAGATCACTGACAAGTATAATGTATGTATTCTGCTTTTATGTGTGTGTAGGTATGGGTTACTGTTATGCCAATGTACCATACACAGACCTTTAAATCTAGTACATTGTATTTCGAGGTATAAAGAACAACAAGGACATTTTATACATCTTTATTACTCTTATGTCCTAAAAGCTATTTTTATCCTTCAACCAAATTCCTTTGGCATTCAATCTTTAAAGCATCCTGCTATGAACCGATAGAACTTTATGTTTTGTTGGCTTCAAACTAACCCGGTCATGTTTTGTTTTTTTATTTATTTATTTTTAATTTTTCCTGTGTTTTAAGCAGGCCTATAAACTTTACGTTAATACCACATCTATCACATTTAAAGTTAAGAATAGTTTTATATCCTCCATGCAATTATTTCAAACCACGACAATAAAACCAAAAGAATTTATTCATAGTTATAAGTTACTATACGAATTCGGTCTAAAACCTAAACCTATGCAACCAAGCAACCTACTACAGAAAATGAAACTTGGCTTGCGGAGAAAGAAAATTAAGAACGAGTCTATCATATATCAAGGCTAACTGTCTTACCTCGAATCTTTACATACAAAATATTGAAAGAGGGGAGCTAACTTCATTTTTGATCAGGAATCCGCTGTGGCTAATTTATTCAAATAACTATTCCGACATTACACGTCTGTATATATTTTAATTTATTTGTGTCGATTGTATTGTTCGAAACATACGCGAGACAGTAAAATTTAAAAAATATACCGCATTTATGTTGTCAATGTTGCTTTTGATGAAATTATACTTTTTTGAGGAAATAAAACCCGAAATTCAAATAAACGGATTGTTTTTGCTCTTGTATTTATACACAAAGAATTTTTGTGCAGGTGTGTCTTACATTTCACAACACGCAAGTGGTATTGAAGGTATTTTCTATCCAATACGACTAACACATAATCTGTTTGATGTGTCCAATGAATCTGCTTATGTAATATTCCATTCACATACCATTAGTACGTTTTTCATTGGCAGTGTGAAAGTCACCATGGTAATATCGTAGTATGTCCAACGATGTGATGTCATGAGTTTTGATTTGAACATCAATATGTCAAGACTGGCGTAAAAAGGAACTTCGACTCATCAACTATTGATAATAACCTTTGAACTCCTTGTCATTTGAGGCCTCCAATATATATTTGTGTCCTAGTCAAATTTCATTGTCCCATGTTCTTTGTTTTCACTTTGCGTTCTTATAGTCATTGAGAAATCTTATGTCAAATTTTGTCGAAGATTTAAAATGCATTTAATAAATTCAACTATCTTAGCACGTGTACCATTATGTGATAAAATGCTGCTTTGATAAGCTTTCGTTTAATACAAATCCCCAAATTTCGGCACAAATGTTAAAGGTCACTGGTATCCATAGAAATCATGCAGATTATAAATTTACATAAGGTAAAGACCGCTTTTCGGTTTGTCTTGTCTTGTTGTTTTGGCTGTTTGTATCATATGTTGGATAATGGATGCGAGGTATGGCAATGTCCGCAAACTTTGTTCTATAGATATACGTAGTCTAGCTGCCCTTCGGATATCATCATTGCACAGGCTAGGTTTGTTCAGTATCTGTAAAATAAAACATATTTCTGAAAATTGTTTTTGTAAATTAAGTTTTTTTCAAGCTAATATTGTTTCATTGATACCCCGACATGTTTTTAAACTAAACAACCACATGTTAAATAATAACTGTGTTCATTTACGTAATACTTCAACCTACCACATTTGAAAATGAACTTAATGTTTCACATGTTGTGTCTGTAATATCAACCTTAATATCATTGATTGTAAGAATAATTTATTGTTCGATTTATATTATTTAAATATATATATGTTTTTAACATTTAATAATCTATTTTTATTTTATAATATCTTATCATATTTTCATCATTTTTTATTTGATTATTATTGTTATTGCACATTTATTATTTATTTATTTATTCATTTTTTTATCTAATCATTTATTTTTTGATCACACAAGTTGGATCGTTACATACATGTTCCATTCTGGAGGTACAGAACCCGATGTGGTCTAGGATACCATCGTAACTTTGCATCCGCCGTGTTGTGTGCGACATCATCACGTACACATTTTCCAACAGCACGTGGGCCTCTCTAAGGAAGACAAAGTAAGGCCGTATGTCCCTGCCTGTCGGTAGTTCTGTTACCTCCATATGATTCTTTTTGGAATTCTTAATCTGAAGAAGAAAAATCGTTAAGCAACAGAAGAAATATCGAGTATATAACATACAAAAATAATACAAAAGAAGTTATTAACTTTTCCATAATTCACACCAAAGATTCCAAAAGATATAAATGATAAAAAGTTCCATATCCAGAGTGTTCGAATATGCATAAAAGAGTATCCTCATTCTGCGCAAAGTAGGATTTTGTAAATATATGAAAGAATAAATAAATGAACTACAACAGAGGAAAATATGTCATGAACGCTTTAATGAAAGGTATTTAGGAGTTTTATGTTGTCATATACTTATAGTTATCGTAAGAGTCATTACTTCAGAAGAAAAATAGATGTATGTACCCTGTATGATATAGAGTTCTCGAAGTTTTTAACACGTTCTTCAATAACTCGAGTAGAAAATGTCCTTTTCCACTTAAAACGATGTGTGACACATTTGTCATAGAATCTTTTGTGCATTTGAAGGAACCTTGTGTCATATAGCGACATTGTCTGAAAATCAACAAAACAATATTGTCATTTAGCTATTTAATTATCGAATGCAACGAAGGTCCACACTATATTTGCAATTTTGAATGCAAGTTAAATTATGAGGTTTTGCAAATTTGGGAAATTGGATGATCCCTTGAAGAGAAGTTTTCAAGCGTTTTATCATCTTGCTTTCACAACAATATACTAGCAAACAGTAATACCTAATGTTAGCATTGAAAACACTTTTTGTCAACTAGGTACACGTAACAAGTGATATACAGAAATACAATATAATACCTGTACTAGTTTAGACATGGACTAATACTTTAACTCATCCATACGTGACTTTAAAACATATGAAAATCGATAACAAGTATATAATTTTCTTACGTACAATTAAACTGGTAGAATTGGTTCTACACTCCACACCATCGACATGACTAGCCCCGTCCCGGAGACACATCCAGCAGAAATTGTGAGAACATCTACAAACCATATGTGGACAGCCGCCATTTTTCTCTATTGGATGTTTGCATCTTGGACATTTCTTAACGTCGACGTAATAAATACGTGTATTAGTTGTGCCCATTTCTCCGTCGATATGGTCAATATAGATGTAATTGAAAAGAAAAAAAGAAGCCATAAAAATACATTGATATTTCCATCACGTGATATCGCTATTTTCAGAAAACGACATCATATTACTTGTTCCAGCTCACAGTTCAAAATGTTCGTGTTGAGATATTTGTTTCTTTTTAAATCGTTTGCAGATGTTTTTTGTGTCTAAGGAAGTGACGGTCATTTTTTGTTAAAGACCACTTAGATACGAATGTTGGAGTTGGTGGGTATAAAAGGAGACGCTACCTGCCAAATGTAATTAAGCACGTGTCTGTATACAAAACGTATATGTATTCCACATGTTGTTCATGGTGAATTCTAATAAGAAGTGCGAGGTGCGGTTTAACAAGAAGAGTATACTTGCATAACCTCCACCAACACTGGTAAGTAGGTAGCATTTGATAAAAATAGTCGAAAAGTCTTTATACACGAAGAGACATCTGCAAACCATTTGAATTTATTATCAACAGGAAAGTTGTTTATACTTGCATTGTCATATACAAATAGACACATAACAAATATACCACAGTCTCCCAAAACACACACCACACAATACGTACAGGCTATACACCGCTACACATACACACAGGCATCCTCGATATTCCAGGGGTTCCGATCACTTACGATCTCTACACCCCTGGACTGTATCATAGTAAAACTGGAGGCAATAGAACAGAACTGGTAATTTAGTCGTTTGATGTACATCAAAAGAGTCGTATAACGGTACACTGTGGTTGACTGTGTTGCTTTGATGTTAGGCGTCGCTCTCTCTGTTGTCTTCAAAGGAAATCTTTGCTGCCCCGTGATTGGTCAAATGTTTTCTGCTGAGCTGCCTTCAATTTCACTATGAGATAGTCCAGAGGTGTAGAGATCGTAAGTGATCGGAACCCCTGGAATATCGAGGATGACACACAGGCCGTCCTTACATGACCTTGACTGTCAATAGGACGTTAATTAATTAATTAACAAACACATCCAGCGTGATACCGTTTCGTTTAATGTGTGATACTTACTATTTTGTGCAAGCTGTTTCCGGTAGGTGGAATACTGTTCACATGTGGCAGGCCAGTGTATGTCCTTCCGGCAGCCAAAGCACCAAGTCCTGTCACAGTCACACAGAACAGGGACGTTGTCGTCAGTAAATCTAGTACCTATACTCAATTAGTAATACACAAAGTAAATAATGCATTAATATAGCATCATCGTCCTGTCACAGTCACACAGAACAGGGACGTTGTCGTCAGTAAATCTAGTACCTATACTCAATTAGTAATACACAAAGTAAATAATGCATTAATATATCATCATCGTCCTGTCACAGTCACACAGAACAGGGACGATGTCGTCAGTAAATCTAGTACCTATACTCAATTAGTAATACACAAAGTAAATAATGCATTAATATAGCATCATCGTTTAAAAAAACATTAAGACGAAGTTGTCGTCAGTAAATCTAGTACCTATACTCAATTAGTAATACCCAAAGTAAATAATGCATTAATATAGCATCATCGTTTAAAAAAAAAATTAAGTCGAAGTTGTCGTCAGTAAATCTAGTACCTATACTCAATTAGTAATACACAAAGTAAATAATGCATTAATATATCATCATCATTTATAAAAAAAATAAGTCGAAGTTGTCGTCAGTAAATCTAGTACCTATACTCAATTATTAATACACAAATTAAATAATGCATTAATATATCATCATCGTTTATAAAAAAAATCAAGTCGAAGTTGTCGTCAGTAATCTAGTACCTATACTCAATTAGTAATACACAAAGTAAATAATGCATTAATATATCATCTTCATTTTTAAAAAAAATTAAGTCGAAGTTGTCGTCAGTAAATCTAGTACCTATACTCAATTAGTAATACACAAAGTAAATATGCATTAATGTATCATCATCATTTATAAAAAAAATTAAGTCGAAGTTGTCGTCAGTAAATCTAGTACCTATACTCAATTAGTAATACACATTGTAAATAATGCATTAATGTATCATCATCACTTATAAAAAAAATCTATGTCGAAGTTGTCGTCAGTAAATATAGTACCTATACTCAATTAGTAATACACAAAGTAAATAATGCATTAATGTCTCATCATCATTTATAAAAAAAAATCTATGTCGAAGTTGTCGTCAGTAAATCTAGTACCTATACTCAATCAGTAATACACATTGTAAATAATGCATTAATATATCATCATTTATAAAAAAAATCTATGTCGAAGTTGTCGTCAGTAAATCTAGTACCTATACTCAATATGTAATACACAAAGTAAATAATGCATTAATATATCATCATCATTTATAAAAAAAAATCTATGTCGAAGTTGTCAGTAAATCTAGCACCGATATTCAATTAGTAATACACAAAGTAAATAATGCATTAATATATCATCATCATTTATAAAAAAAAAATCTATGTCGAAGTTGTCGTCAGTAAATCTAGCACTGATATTCAATTAGTAATACACAAAGTAAATAATGCATTAATGTATCATCATCATTTATAAAAAAAAATAAGTCGAAGTTGTCGTCAGTAAATCTAGCACACATAATCAACAAGTAATACATAATGTAAATAATGCATTAATATTGCATTAATGTATCGTCATCATTAATTTAAAATAATTCATGTCGAAGTTGTCGTCGGTTAATCTAGCACCTATGATAGTAATGATTAATGCATGGCTATATTATATAAACCAAATTATCATCAACAATTATAAAGAAATGTTTTTTAAAAAGTGAATGATATTGACAAAAAACAACTCGATGGGATAAGACAGCAGACATTGCCTATGTAGATCATCTCCCTAACTGACATAAATGATAATGGTTGATATGTAAGTGGAGGAGATTTTGACACACATCAACTGGAAAACAGCAACACACGAAAAAACGATCGGAGAACAAAAGTGTATCTCCATATACTTTGTATAGGTGCAACTACGTTAGACTCAAATCTGGCCGAACGATATTACTTAATTCCAGATGTAAACATCGGATACGCGATTTATAGATTTAAAAGTAAATGCTAATTAACAGGGTAAAGGCAGATACCTCATGATGTGTCCATGCATGAGGCATGAGTTCTCAAGCTACAGTAATTTAATTTAACTTTTTTTTTAAATATTTGGCAGTTTTGAAGTTATGAAGAAATGCTTTAAAAATGTTAAAATTTGAATATCAATCTAAAACAAATGACAATTCAATTTCCTTTGCCGTTCTCATAGATATAGTGATTAAAAATAAAATTGAAAATTTCGGGTATGTGAGACTTCCTTTGCCGTTCTCATAGCTATAGTGATTAAAAATAAAATTGAAAATTTCGGGTATGTGAGACTACTAGAATTAACAAAGTTGCTATGGTAAATTGTGACTTACCGGTACTTATCACTTTGGCTACTTTGTGACAGGACGGAGAAGGACACCAATGCCATAGCTGGGAACTCTCCAACAGTCGCTCCTTTTTCCTGCTCATCCATTGGTTAAACAGGTCACATGGCACGAGAATACGGACCAATATTTGATCGATGTATTCTCTACATTTGAAGGCCTTTTCACAGAGAAAAAAAAAGTTATACAATGTTTTCAAATGCATATCGAAATTATAAGGAAACCTATAAACGATTATTTAAAAAAAAAAAAAAAAAAAAACATCAGTATATCATGGGTATTAATTTGCTCAGCCGTATCGCCCATCCATTTCAAGATAATAAGAATGCGAACATGTGCATATTCATGAATAAATATTTTATGGTACTCAATTAAATGATAATAAATACATGTACATGTATAACCATTATATATTCTAAATAAATTCCGAAAATTTAAAAAATCATTTACAACGCTCATTATTAAATAAAATATGTTTATGGACAACAATAAGTGTTGATGAGACGTATGAACTAGCTGAGTTTAGTACTTGCCCTTCAACTAATAATACTTTCTTATCGGTTTTTTAGGGTTAGAAATATGTGTTACACTATTAAATTCCAATCTCAGTGCCAAAGTAAACCTATGTTACCTATATTCCTAATTTATATCTACCTACATTCCTAATTCATATCTACCTACATTCCTAATTCATATCTACTTATATTCCTAATTCATATCTACCTGACATGGGATATCGTTTGCCCCCTCCTTAATCCTTGTGATGATATGAAGTCGCCAACACTCAATACAAAAGTAGTGTTGACATGTCAACAGGATGAAACCGTCTGCTTGAGGGCTGTGGGATTCGCAAAGACAAGTTTCACAGACGCTAGGCTGAGAGGATATTGGTGGCATCTCGACTAGTTCAAATGACTTCATGATATCGTCCTGTATAGGAAAAGGAAACAAGACGCTAATTTACGAATATCCTTATACAGTAAAACTTCGAAACAAATTCAAATGCACGGTTTGCTTATTTTTATCTGTACTTCTTTAATAAGCGTAAAACGGATTGACATATAACGAATTATCTGTTGATACGGAGTAATTCCGCAGTCTCGTCAAGTCAAATTTACGTTTGTAACCTTTTTCATGCCATGTTTTCTGCAAATGCTGATTGAAGCCTCATTTCAAAGTGACATTTGGGGCAAAACAGGGAAATCGGTCGACAAAGAGACCTTTTCCCTAAAGACTAAAAGTGGTTGATTGACTAAATAGTAAATCCCTTATAAACGTTTAAAGCGGCGACTTCAATTGTTTTGCTGAAATTATCATACGATGAAAATAATGTTGATACCTGGTGACTGATATCGTCTGAAAGTAGAGTGTCGTATGCTTGCTGTACAGACTTAACATGAAACCGAGCGTCTGATATTGTAGAAGTCAAATGTCCTGTAGGCAGGACATGACAATCTTCCATTGTGCTGAAAGGAAAAAATATGTTATAAAGGATACATACCAACATTTAACATAAATGCTGAACTCGAAATCGATCCATAATACATATACTTGTACGTGTACTATTTGTACTGAGCGTAGATATCATGTGCAAATAATAACAACACATGTACCCGTAAATATTTCAGTAGGGATTGCTTTATAAAAAGTGTATTTTCATTTTAACGAACATACCGATTGTGATCCAGAGTCAGATTCGTGAGTGCCTCCTTCGCTATTTCAGTTATCTGGTTCAGCGACAGCGTGGAAGCGTCCACCTGTGTCAATTTGGAGTTCAAGTCCTCCGCTGGCATTTCAGAAACTGTTCCGTCACATTCGAATTGCACTTTTATCCTAGATGAATAAAGATGTAAATTTTGAAATGTGTTAATATTTCAACATAACCATTTTTCTCAAGCAAATACTTGTCTCTTGATACTTTACATGTGCTAGACAATGTGAAACTAGCGCTTTGCATGCAGAAATTTCCTTTGGTGCTGTTAATTACGCGAAATATACACATGTATAGATATTTACCTGTATTCCGACCGATCCGATGTTGACCATCCACACCGCTGCCATAGCATTACCAGAGCATTTTGTACTCCCGTCCTTATCGTAACACAGATTTGCTGAGGGATAGAATCACTAAGTTGGACATCAAATTCACTGAAAGTAGACATCATGTCCTGGACACTTTCCTTGTCAATGACACAGCAGCAGTATTGACTTTCTAGGTCAAGGTCGTTCCATAAATAAAAGTTCACGTCATTTTCGTGGCCAGATACTTCATCTTCTTTATCATTCACTGGTTGATCTATGTGTTTGTTTATATTGCACTGCTCTTTTTCAACTGCCACTGGAGCCTCAATATATACGATATTGCTCTTTCTTTCATCTCGATTTGTATGGCTGTCAATTAACGTTTTATAATCTGTTTGCCGGTTATGATATTTCCTTCTGCTGTCATTGCATTTAGACAATAGATTTTGTTTTGAATGCTTTGTCGCGATTAAAAATAAATCACCAAAAGTAAGTGGTCGCCGTTCTCTAACGAATCCTTCATCGTTTTGAGGCATTTCCTCATAAGTTGTGTTAAGTTCATCACCACTGTCAACCAACACCCCTAATTCCTTGGTATATCCGGAGAGTATTTGGCGTTTCTCGATATTGTCTATCCCTTTGTAGTATGCCTGTGCCCATGGTTTTGATCGACCACCTTTGGTTTTCCAACGTTTTTTCACTTCCTCTCCTCTTCTTTTAATATTATACCCAGATCCGTGACCTACAGTATTATGATTTGCACTTTCCTAAACTTCGTCTATATTTACAATCGAAGTCATTTTCGCTGTCTTCTATTGAAATTGATCAATCATATGTAGAATATGTTTTATACAATCAAATGTGCATGAAATAGTTGGATGATATACGCTACAGTATTGTTGAAGGCGAATAAATTGTAAGGAATAGCGAGAAATGTATAGTTTATTACTGTTTTAAAAATCGATAGTGGGTAAATATTCTCCCTGTGAATTAGTATCACAGAAAAAACTGTACATATGAACTGTGCTTTTTTGATATTCCGTCCGTATTGGATAATATTTACTTAGCCATTATGGGTATCGGATTCTCATCATTTGCAAACAACTTTTTCTTCTTAGAAGTATGAACAAAAGATACGGCCAATCAGAAATTCGGATTTGGTTTGAAACCAAAAACAAACATTGTATAGCTGGTTATTTTCGCGGACTATTCTTTTGGAAATTTGATCTAAAAACGAGAATTTTCGGGTTATGGAATTAAGCGTAGATATCATTCAACCCTTTTTTCATTATTTCGCGGATCTAATTTTCGCGATCATAGCAATGTGCCGCTAAACATCCTCGCGACAATAACCGGCTATACGGTAATATCGTTATACATATTATACAATGTACTTCGTCTGATGTTTTACCTCTGGTCTGAGGACATTTGCAGTATCTATTGAAGACGTCAGGATAGTGGATCTCATACCGGATCTCAGGCACGTTGACGTGATGGTAGTCGCCCTCCATGACTCTGGATCAGAAAATATCACATTCCTCAACCGTAAGATGAATTCTGAGTGCAGCTAATGATATGCTGTAAATCAATTTCTTTCGCGTGTGATTTACTTTCGCGAATTTCGCGATTCAAGTAATCTCCCCAAATTGATACCTACCGATACTGTAGCAATGATACTGATAGGAATTTCCAGTCAAATCTTAAATCCGCGAATATTAACCTTCGCGAACTTTTTTAAAACTGAAAATCGCGAAATTTAGTAGCTGCGAAAGGAAGTTGATTTACAGCAAACCTTACGTTGCCTATTTTAGTAAGTGTTCCTTTCAGAATACATCCAAACCAAAATAATTCAATATTAGTTTAAGAAAATTAAGATCGACAAGATCGAAATTATTCAGTAATGCCTTATTAAAATACCATCTTCTTCATCTCTGTTTCACCGTTCCATTACACGGCATTGTTTATTAATTTGTTTTGCAAAGATGCATGTAATGAAATTAAAAAGAAAAACCGACGCATGCCCATCGCTATAGTACATCAATGTATGTTTCTTTAATACTAATGCCAATAATTTACAAAATAAAGAACATTTCGTATCCTGAAACTACTTACTGCTTGAAGTAATACTCCCTTCGCCTCCAACAGTATTCGGGATCAGGCCGTGTCACCATCCTCTGAATTCCTCTTGTATGGCACTTGTGTGGTCGTTGAGGCGTGGTCCTGGCACCAGGCGTTGACACTTTGTCGGTTTGATGACAGTTTAATTTGAGGTCGGTCAGAGACGATACCTTGCTCTTTGGGTACATATGATGAACTGTGTATTTGCTATCGTGGTAAGACAATGTACTGGCCTTAACCTCAGCATCGAGGGAATAAATAGTTCCATACCGAAAAGGAACTCCAGATCGCTCGTGCATTACCAGTCTGAATTCTAAGTCTTCCAACTCTCCACTGTCAATTGCTTCAATAATCCTTCCTGGTAATGTCCACCTCTTCCTCTTGTTGAGAGAATATACCTCACGATCCACACTATAATTCCTGTTAACCTGCATTTCACCGTCAGGTAAATAATGTTCCAAAGAATTGTTGACTTCTATCAGTTTGTCGTCATCGCGTCCATTACTAAAGATGAACTTATATATTTTTCCAGTTTCTTTGGCATTTTTATTGCGGCACAGATGACAAAATGTGTTACCTTTGTTGTAATCATATTTGCTTTTCTTTAGAACCATTTTGCTTGCCAAGTAGATAACGGAAAAATATTACCTACAACGTGCAAATGTCATATATTACACAGAAAGGGTTTGAAATAAATTTGTAATACATTCTGTAAGTTTATTTTAATGACATTAACATAAGCTCCTCTACACCGGACTCCGACCTAATGCATATTACATGTAATTAAAGGAAAGCTTTGCAAGATAATACTCTGAAAGGTTGAATTTCTCCCAATAAAAACATTTGCTTACATACTACATTACATACTGATTAAAATCTATATCAATACATATTAATTGAATACTGCCATAAGTAGTAAAACCCTTGAAACGCCTTGTCTCATTGTTTACCTTCATGCACGTACACCTCTGGTTCTTGGCTAATCGATGTTTATTATGATTATACATGTAGCTTCATGTCCCCCACAAACTATCGGTCAATTTTAAATACAAATATTATAATAAGTATTCTAATGAACTGTATATTAGTATACGTGTAAACATTATCATTGATGAAAAATAATCGATTTATTATTTAAAACATTACTTCTCCACGACAATCAAGGATCTTCCTAAGAAGCACAACGTTCACAAATAGAACTGTCAGAGTATGGAAAGTCTTTCTGGAGATGTTATATCTGCTAAATTATTATATACACGTTCAAGAATTGGTTATATGGAAGCTCGAAAATCAATTAATTGTATAAGGCAGCCATAAGACGAACTTTATATACAATAAAGTCTACTAATATTAGGTTTCCGAGCCTCTTCTTAGATTGTTTACATTATGTTGACACAGTGAATGTAAGGAGACGAGAATACACGTCTCGTATGTATATCGATATGTGTGAGGTAAATGTGTGTATCTATGTGGTATAAACCATCATACAACCATTCAATGTGACGTTCATACTAAAATTACTGCAGTTAACCTACCTGTCACTCGTAATCCTGCTGAATCTGTCAGTTTAGTTCATTGAAACCGTGTATATCCTCTATCGGTTTGTTTACATCTGGTTGTGCAATTTACCTCGTGACAGGACTTGTTTACATCACGTGACTTCCACACCGGGTATAAACAAAATGTATACACATTGATCTAGTACAGGTAAATGCATCCGTATGATAAAGAAAGTTGTCAAATAAACCCGGTAATGTGGTTGATATACCCGTCAAACTCAATAATGAAATACAATTTCGGGCATTAAATAGATGGACTGGATAATAAAATGAAGCAATAATTATCCCTAATTACCAGAACATACATGTATAATGGTCTTACAGTTATTTTTTGTATATGTTGGTATCAGATAATATAAACTGTATATTAAAGTTTTCAAAATGATAATTCCTGTTGAAATATTTTGTAAAAATGTCCGGTCATTCGCATTTATTCACATAAATTATGTATAAGCCTATATTTCATGTTAAAATTCATTCAACTCAAATTTTGTTGCGAGTAACATGATATGTTGTGGTGTATCTAATTTTCTACCTTCACTCTAATTGGCACGCTTTACCATGTTTAATAAACTCCAACAACATTGCAGCAATAAGTTAAAGATGCTTCACCGCCGACAGAGTATAAATGATATTCTTCATTTGAACAATAATTGGTGTTAAATCGTTTATAAATATGCCTAATAAACACAAAAAATAATACAAAATAATTTATTTCGCCTGTGGTGCATGTGCACTCAGTACTTCATTCCATATAGGATATAGTGCCACGGAATTTTTTCGGGATGCAATTAATTATTTTTCATATTTTTAACTTTAAGTAAAATTAGAAGCTCAAACTTTTCAATGGTGTTAATAGTGTAAAGTAAGTAACTTTTGTAACTGAAGAAAAATACTAAATCGTCTGCTCCTGTTTTTGATAGTGAAAAAATACCATTTGTCAGCGGTGGAGCATCTTTAAGATAACTATTTGACCCCGGTTACGTCCCCAAACAATTCCATCCTCTCTATTCCAAATTTCGTACTGCATAACAGATTCTCACCAACCCTCATTTTTTCAATGTATTAGACATGATTGGAACGCACTTTATAATGTGACTGGGTGTTCTTCGGCGAAATAGGTCAGTGAAAAGCTCTATAAAAAGGACAAGAGTTCCACTGTACAGGAAGACACAACACGATATACCACAGTCTCCCAAAACACACATCTGCACTTCAAGCACGCAACACCTCACAATCATGGGAGGTCGTCCTTAAATAACCCTGACTGTTAATAGGGCGTTATTTTAATCAAACAAACAAACACATCCAAATCATGACTTTTATCTCTCAATTGTTTTTTCTGATATTTCTTGTACGTATAGCAACACCTTTCCGGTATCGACCTGATCATCAGTACGATGAAGTGGGTCGATTATGCTTGGTAGCAAGATATATAGTGATATATGTCATTTTTATGCTTTTCATTTTTACCGTGTATTAGGTTTCTACATCTTGACAGAACGATGTTTACACCGCTGGCTACCAACATAGAGGATTGGGTGTATATTGACAAATGTGACCATGTGATCAAACTTATGAAAATCCTGGTACAGGTAAGTGCACATAATTGAAGTACATTCATTAATTCTATAAATACATTGTGCATTGGTAGTACTAAAAGTTTCCACATCTCTGACTTGTCTTTAAAATGTCCTATTATGATGCATATGCATAAACACAAATCAACACACAACACATAATGCATACTCAAAATTGCTTAGGCGAAGTAATGTGTATCTAAAACCTATCCATACTTCGCTTGATGTTCCAAAATCGAAAAGCTGTACAATAATATAATAAATACTAAGTACATCGGACTTATGTCACAAAAATATATATATCTTGTATAGGTAGTTGATCATTGAGGTGTTTTGCGCGACCTCTGATGATAGAATATTTAACATCACATATATTCATTATTACTTTGTAGAATAAACATGATCATCTTATTAGTAGTCCTGACCATCCTGCGGCCAGCCTCTGGACTCGACAACGGGTTGGCTAGAACACCTCCAATGGGTTGGTTGTCATGGCAACGATTTCGTTGTAATACGGATTGTGAAAACGACCCCAAAAACTGTATCAGGTAATGTTTAAGTCTTTTGACTTTGCAGTGTGTTTTTACTATATCGCACTGTATATGTTACACTTTCATCATATCTATTGAGAATTAGTTATAAATGCAAGTTATACAAATATATTTCTTAATAATTTGGAAGGATGACGTCTAATAGTAGTGCATATTTAGTCACACATAATGTATCTGTTGAAAAGTGAATGGCTGTACAAGGAAATGGCGGACCGACTGGTTGCCGACGGCTACGCAGCCCTGGGATATCGGTATGTCAACATTGACGACTGCTGGTTGTCAAGGGAACGCGATGCACAGGGGCGTCTACAGGCCGATCCGAAAAGATTTCCAAGTGGAATTAAGGTTCTTGCAGATTATGTAAGCGAATTGATATAATTTTAATAAACACATATATATTTCCTCCAAACATTCCATTACACGTATAAATACAAAAGAAGCCCTAACATTTTTTTTTTGTTATTTAAGAATTTTTTATCCCAATTTAAAAAAAACAGAATTTAGAAAATGTAGCTGATATTTTGGAGGGACACAATATTTGTTTTACTTTTTACCTTTAGTTTTAACAAACTGTAATTCTCTTATTCAGACAACGAATATTGTAAACCAACATTCATCGCGCATGATTAACTTTGCGAATTTCGCGATAAAAGTAAAAGAAAGTTGTCTTTGCGAATGAATTATTCCCAAAATGTCCCCAAAAGCAATTACATAACAACATTACTCCGCTAAAGTTAATTTGTGCGATGTTATTTTGATACGGAGATTGCGAAATTTAGTCATCGCAAAAGAAAGTTGGTTTACAGTGGCCTTGTATGCTACGTTGAATTTTGTGTCCTTTTCACATGAGGGATTCAATGCAGTATGTGTTCTTTTTATATGTGTCATAAGTTGGCTATGCTGTTCAGTTTAGGATTTATTATTTACAATTTCTTTTTTAGATGTGTCATAAGTTGTCTAAGCTGTTCAGTTTAGGATTCATTATTTACATTTTCCTTTTAAGATGTGTCATAAGTTGTCTATGCTGTTCAGTTTAGGATTTATTATTTACAATTTCCTTTTTAGATGTGTCTTTAGTTGTCTAAGCTGTTCAGTTTAGGATTTATTATTTGCAATTTCCTTTTTAGATGTGTCATAAGTTGTCTATGCTGTTCAGTTTAGGATTTATTACTTACAATTTCCTTTTTAGATGCACAGTAAGTCACTAAAGCTTGGCATTTACGAGGATTTCGGAACATCCACATGTGCCGGATACCCTGGGAGTGAGTTCTACATACAACAAGATGCCGAGACATTTGCCTCTTGGGGAGTCGACAGTCTGAAGTTTGACGGTTGTTACTCAGCCAGAGAGGACATTCCTATCGGTAGGTTGCTATAGCAATACTCATTTTAGGTATCCGTCAATAAATGGCGGTTTCTATGAAGTTGGCAATGATAATCTGGTCTTTACTTCTGTCAATAGAAGAAGTGCCTCTTACGGAACGTCTGGGTATCCTTCGGATGTCTCCCAACTGACGTATACAATATTCATTTTGTTTTTGAGTTCTTTTGTCATTTACATATGGCAATGTCGTTGTATTTCCCTTATTACGACACGAGTTTTCTAATTACATCTATCTTTGCATTCTCTGTGTCAGTAAGTAAATTCTCAAAAAATATGCACATTTTCTATATCATAGCAAAATATTTTGAATTGTTCCTCTATCATTTCTACTGATAGTGTCATCTGTACAATACATTGTTTTAGGCTATCCAGTCATGCGGAAGTTTCTGAATATGACCGGAAGGCCAATCCTGTTCACATGTGAGTGGCCATTACAACTGAAGAAAGTAAGTGTGGGTAGAAACTTGTAGCTACACATTTGTCCATGCCTAACAGAGTATGTATGCTTCTTCGAATCAACACATCAATTACAATTATAAGTAATTTGTACAGTGTTACATAATTGCTATTCAGACAATGATTTAATCGACCTATATGGATTTATCGTCCACGTCTAATCTGTGACAGTTTGCTAATATCTACAGAATTTTCTAGAACCTCAATCATAAAAAAAGTATTAGTTGATTGGTTGGTTTGTTAATGTCATATTATCTGTTTGTGTTAATGTCTGTGTAATTTGGAAGGTTGTGGTATGTTCGTGTGGTGTCTCTTTGCAATAGTGGAAACTCATTTTATAGTGCTACATATGTATATAAAGTATTCCGCCAGGGATTATACTGAGAATGAGCAAACCTCTTGTCTTTATGATGAAAGCAAAGCAGGAGTAAACTACCACTTTTGTAGACTTTGGTGTGCCTCGGCCAGGGGACAGAACATAAAGCCTTCCTCACAGGGGCGAGCGCTCAGCTGAAGGCCAAAATTTAGGAAGAAAGAAAATATAAAATCCAAAATTTAGTCGCCTTTACGATCACACAATAGGAGCTACAGGCAAATTTCTAACGTCCTTCCCATAGAAAAATTATTTCAAACAGTATTTCATACGGTGGTTGATTTATGTCATTTCGTCTCTTCGCCCCGAAAATTAAACATCTTAATTCTCGTCTTTTCGTCTTTTCTCCCCGAAAAGCCGAAAATTAACAAATATTAATTTTCGTCTTTTAACCGCGAAAAGACGAGATTTTTGAAGGCAAAAAGACGAAAATTATTATTTTCTTTTTATTATTATTTTCGTCTTTTCGCCTCGAAAACACGAGATAAAGAAATGGTTAATTTTCGTCTTTTCGTGGCGAAAAGACGAAATGTCACAAATCAGCCATCGTAATTTCATCATTGGTATAAGGTCGTCGTTTTTGTTTGCTTGTTTGTTTTTCAATAATAGCCGGACTATAAAGCCGTTGCTGAGAACTGTAACATCTTCAGGATTTATGATGACATTCAGGATTCGTGGGATAGCGTCACGTCAATCATCAATTTTTACGCTGAAGATAAATACAACTTCAGCAGTGTGGCTGGACCTGGTAATTTCAACGACCCTGACATGGTAAGTCCAAAATGGTAAACACACTGACCCCTGAAGACCCATTTAGATTATCTAGATCAAAGGCTGGAATAGCCCATTTTATAATTTTGGGTTGAGTGAGATGATCAGTTCCGTCTGTGTCGAGTCGGTTTTTTTTCATTGTTTCAGAATGACATTAGGTTCGTAACATAGTAATGCTATATGTAAACATTGGTTTCTAGATTATTTGACCCGAAATAAATACTATATAAATTACAATGATACTGCACCGGGCAGTCAAAGAAGCAAAATAATGTGATATGGTAATCATTAGCATAGCAATCAGTAAAATTTATAAATTCTCAAAATGCCTTCACATGACTTTTGATTTTTCTTTAATGGCATTTTATCCCATTTGCGACACAAACTATATTTTAAACTCTCTTTAAAACTATACTAGCTCTCTAAATCTGAAAAAGGTAACTCACATAAAAAGGCTTTCACGCCACAGATTATAATCGGGAACTTTGGTTTGAGCGAGGAACAAGAGCGGGTACAAATGGCGATGTGGGCGATGTTTGCCGCTCCTCTCTTGATGTCCAACGACCTTAGGAACATACGGCCGGGGTCGAATGCCATACTACAGAACAAACGTGTCATCTCCATCAACCAGGACCCACTCGGAGTTCAGGGTAGATTGATATCAAAAGTATGTCAAACGAGATCCATATACAATGTATAGAACGAAAATACGTACCCGGCCTACTATACCTTTCGGCCGGGTACGAATTGGTTCCTATGTGTCGTAGTGGAGCACTGCCTCCGAAAATCACTCGGGCATCGTTTTCTTTACTTTTTTGTAGGTTTCCAATTATTTTATGCGCATACATGCATTTACATATGTTTTTTGTCCAAAACAAACATAACTACCATTCTTAATATCTACCGTACCGCTCACAAGACGTCAAATTCACAATTTGTGGACTTGCGGTATAAATTCCCTTCAAAAAGACCTTCATATGTATTATGTAAAAAACATAATGCCTCGATGAGAATTTCATATTTCATGGGGTTCAGTTTTATTGCCTAGAAGGTAAGCGATATCAAACAAGTACAATAAAATGCAAACAAACGTTTTATAATGGTTTGCATAATCATTCCTTTGCTCCATTAGCAGTAATAGGCACCAATTGTAGCTCTAAAGACGACACCGTTTTCTGTCAAAAAGTCTTTTGAGCTACAATATTGCAGCTAATACAATGTAATTCTTTAACTTCCAAAAAATATGTTCTGAACCAGTTTTATGTCGCCGTGTGATTCTCATACGTAACTTCATTCACAAGAACGATGAAGTGATGAAGAGGATATTGTTCACTTAAGCATTGAACGTCTTTCAGTTGGCATTCATAGCCGATATGAATGCAAACTGGACAGAGGCAAATTCCATGTTGAATTTGCTTATATTTAAATTTTTTACAATTTTATGATGAAATCCCAAGGGATTTTGCATCTTAATGAAATGATAATTCGTTATCGTCATGGAGGGAAAAGCCATTTGAACAGCGGCTTTTCCGGGATCGCTGACACGACAATTGTGACGTCACAATGATAATGACGTCATAATAAGCGCTTGAATTTCATTGTCTATATGACTGCCAACTGCGTTTGGTAGGTTACATAGTGGGACTGCAGTGAAAATGTAAATATAAATGTCTATGTATCTTTAGACGCAATTGCCTTTTTGGTCATTGCAGACTTTCAAAAAATGTTTTCTTCCTATGTTGATCGTCGTTCTCATTGTTTCCTTAAATTAACCTGTGCAACGTTCAAAATTGGTGTCTCCTTGATAAGCTCTACAAGAGAAAGAAACTGAATACTAATAGTTCAACGTGTCTGACAAAAGGTTTTTGTATTATTATTATTTTTTCTTCTTTACGTATGAAAAAATATGCTAAATTCTATTTGTTGTTTACAGTCAGGGTCAATCCAAATATGGTCAAAACCACTCACGCCGAAAGGAAATTCTGCCTTTACGATACTGAACCTTGCCGACGGGGGATCAGGAACTCTGGTAATATTTTTGTTTCACAAAATCGCAATCATTGCCAATTTTATCATATCAGTGTGATTCAGTTATGAAGAAGTCTTACTGACTCGCGTTGTTTACAAAATCGATAGTAATTGTCATAGATGAATATGATCACTGTATGTCACTGCCCATCCTCGATACTCTGGTGGTTACTATCACTAGCGTTGTATCTCAGAGTAAAACTGGAAACAGTTCAAAAGAGAAAAAAACTGACCAATCACAGGCCTGCAGAGACTTACTTTGAAGATCACCAAGAAAAAACAGGATTTCAAAGCAACATAGCCAATCACACAGTGTACCGTCATACAATTTATTTGATGTACATCAAATTACCTGGGTCTTCTGTTGCATCCAGACAAT
Organism: Argopecten irradians irradians; assembly: GCA_004382745.1. NCBI lineage: Eukaryota > Metazoa > Mollusca > Bivalvia > Pectinida > Pectinidae > Argopecten > Argopecten irradians. The sequence goes on along the minus strand of SAYR01067677.1, from coordinate 60,788 downwards.
CCAGGGGTTGATTTGATGTCAGTGTTAGTAACCCCGGAATATCGAGAATGGTCACTGACAAGACGGATAAAAAAATTGAAAACAGTTTTTGAAATTGGATTTCTTACGGAATAACTAGATTTTAACGTCACTGTAATCTCACTTGTGTTTTAGGTATCAGTGATGGGGTCTTCGTTGGGCTTATTGGACGCTCGTGGATATAACGTCACTGACGCATTCACTGGGGCATTCGTAGCAACAATACAACCCAACACTTACCTAAAATACAGAGTGGTACCGTCCGGCGTGTTCCTGGGGATAGCACACCTACTTGTATGATGTTGGACCAAGGTCATTAAAAGTTGTAGTTTCCGAAGCATTAACAACGTCAAATGTTGTCATATTATATTGTTATTAATTTAAGCAAATGCGCAGTGTAATTTGTTTTTCTTGTCAATTTCTTGATTCTTATAAGAACAGAGAACTACTAGGGGTTTTGAACACTTAGAATCATAAAAGAGTATGCATACTATATTTATCAAAAAATAGTTTCTCTATCGGAGGACGAAATATATAAAATAAGTTTGATCAAAGTTAATTATTCATAACATATGATTTAAATATGATTTCATATAGTCTTTATCCTATTGTGTTGCATTGCTCATTGTTCTAATTTGCAATAAACTTTCTTTAGTTTTAATTTTAGAAATCGACCTCGCATGTAATGTTCTCTTTGAGCAGTAGTTCAGTGTTAACATCAACACATACAGTTGCTTAGTGTTACTGTCTTTGAGAGTCAATAAGTTCATTACGATGTTTTATCATGGTACATTTATATGTAACAAAAATATTAAATTTAATTTGATAGTTTGATTTTGCGGTGTTTTTTTTTAATTCTGCATCGCTTACTTTCAATACTCCGTACAATCTATGGAACTTGCATTATTGCTCAAACTTGGAGTTTCTGAAGTATGTGTGTACTATGTTTATTAAAATGATATGAAATAATTTCCATACAAAAAAATCAGAAATAATTAATTGGAACATTGGAATAGTATACACATGCATATATATAACTACCACTTTCCTAACCTGCATGCATCCTCGATACTCCAGGGGTAACCATTACTGACATTATATCCACACCTTTTAAGTACATCAAAGGAATTGTATAACGGTACAATGTGGTTGACTGTATGGCTTTGAAGTCGAGCGTCTTCGCTCTCTCTGTAATTTTCAAAGGAAGTCTCTACAAGCCTGTAATTAGTCATATTTTTTCTCCTGAAGTGTCTTCAATTTTACTATGAGATAGTCCAGGGGTGGTTATAACGTCAGTGATAGTAACCCCTATCCTCATGTCCTGCATGAATGTCTTTAGAATTGTACCTGTTGTTTCTTCTATTCAATGGATAGTGACTATGACTGGAAGGGAAGATGTCAAAAGGGGACAACTCAACTGGCAGGGTTAGAACAAAATGTACTTGAACAGATTTGGCAATTCTAGGTGCTACGAAATCTACGGAACGACCCATAGTTATCAACTAGTCTAAGGTCATTCGGCAGACTGTTCCACACCTGAGATGCCGCAAACCTAACAGATCTTTTCCCATATGTTGCGGTGTTCACCTTTGGAATCTTCACAGTATTTTCTTTCCTGGGGTTATAAAATATTTCTTTCTTATCAATTTAAATCATTAAAAATAGATAGAGAAATACTATTTAAAAACTTAAAAACTTAAAAACTTCAGCAGGGATATATTTCACTCTAGTTTCATGTAAAAATGTATGTTTGTATTTATTTAAAATGTCTCTGACAGGGGAAATGTAATCATTTTCAATAAAACGAACAGCTCTCTCTTGCATCTTTTCCATTTTCCTGGTGTTTGAGAGATTATATTAATGAATTTAAATGGGACTCCTGATTCTCCCGTTTTCAGCATGATAATGTGACCGGGTGGGGTGTGTTGATTGGTCTCTTCGGCGGCATGCTTCAGTGATAAACACTATAAAAACGGCAAGAGATCCACTATACAAGAAGACACAACACGGATATACCACAGTCTCCCAAAACACGCACCACGCAGTTCATACACGCAGCACACCGCATACATGAGATGACGTCCTTACATGACCCTGGCTGTTAATAGAACGTTATTTTAATCAAACAAACAAAACTGCCCTTCCCATTGCATGAATGTATATATATAAAGGTGATAAAATTTGAAACCTCACGCTTCGTGTAATTTACAGTTGATGTAGGATCATTTTTGATTTGCTTGATATGTTTGAATATGGAAAATGCGCATCTGTTTTTGAAAGATTCCTTAGTTTAGTTTGGTATTATCATAATAAAATACAAAATATAATGTTCAAAGGCTAATATCCATGCAAAATAACATAATACTTTGAAGATTTAAAAAGTTGCATTAGTTGCAATGTTGATAATAAAAGATACTTTTATGTCGGCGGCAATTAATTAATCTTATCAATGTTTCTGATTGTTTAGTGCATTCCATTGTCTTTGATTACAGAAGTTAATGACAAACAAGGAAACAAAAAATTGTTAAAATTCATTAATAATTGTGATATTATTTTTTGTTTACGAGTAATTAAAGTATAAATGTCATGCTTACTTTCACTCTTTAGGAAGAGTACTTGCACATTTTTGTATACATGTACATGTATATATATGCAAAACATTCGTTTGCTGTTTTTGCGTCATAAAAGTGTATAATTATGTATTTAAATGATCTTTATTGGGTTTTTTTTACGTGTTTAGTACTTTTCATCAAATCGTATCATATCTACAAAGTGAATAAATAGATATCAGTGGTCCTCTTTTGTTTATGTACTGCGTTGATCTATACATCGGGCACTGGTTATGATAAAGCTAGATAAATTATGATGTGCAACCTTAAACCTGAAGTAATATATAAGTTGTCTCCCTTGACGAGCACCCGCGCGGAAAACGTGTATGCGCATGTCACTACTAGTGGGATTCTTGGCGACAACAAAACATGGACAAAATATCAGTCACACACACGTTTTTGTGCTTTTATCAATGGTTGTGAAAAAAACATTAATACGGAGTAGAAACAGCAATGGATTACGGGTAAGATAGGTTCACATTGAATGACAAGAGAAGTACCTTTTTACTCCCACTTTAGTTTCAAACACAAGTTCGGTTATTTTTGCGAAGCAATAAAATAACTGTCAAATCAACAGAAATGTCAAGATATTTCCAGTCTTTCTCGATCTGAATTTAGGATTTAAGTATTTGCTTTAATTTTTTTTTGTCTTTTCGTCACTTGTCGCCAATCAGAAATAACTTGTATTTTTACCATATTTAATGTAAATGCATGTCTGTACAATGTGCATGTGTACACACAGCCAGTAGCCATTTTGACATTTTTGTGCCACTGCTAGAAGTCTAAAATCAAAACCAAGGTGCGACTTAAATTAACTGTAATGTAAAGGTGTAATGGAACAGTTTATTTAAGTAATAAATCAATTAAAGAACTTTTAAGTTTTATAATGATGACTGTTCTTTAGACTTTTTGTCACTCAAAAGTAAAATATATATCGCAGATAGTCATACACTATACAACTGATCTCGGATATGTTTTAGTCTTTTTAAAATCTAATGGAAAAATAATGGACGAAGGCTAAAATCCTCTAGGTCCATAATATAATTAAAGGCAAGGCCACAGCCAGGAGTTTCAGTAACCATTAATTATGTGATGTTAAAATAATGTAATTATGGAAGTTACGGAGCCAAATTTTCTGTTTATTTTTAGCCCACCATCTGATGATGGTGGTTTTTAGCCCACCATCTGATGATGGTGGGCTATTCAAATCGCTTTTCGTCCGTGGTCCGTCCTTCTGTCTGTCTGTCCTTCCGTCCGTTAACAATTCTTGTTACCGCTATTTCTCAGAAAGGACTGAAGGGATTTTTCTCAAACTTCACCTGTAGGTTCCCCTAGGGTCCTAGTTGTGCAGATTGCATTTTGGGACCAATCGGTCAACAAGATGGTTGACAGGCCGCCATCTTGGATTTTGACAATTGAAGTTTGTTACCGCTATTTCTCGGAAAGTGCTGAAGGAATTCTACTCAAATTTCACTTATAGGTTCCCCTAGGGCTCTAGTTGTGCATATTGCATTTTGGGACTGATCGATCAACAAGATGGCCGACAGTCCGCCATCTTGGATTTTGACAATTGATGTTTGTTACCGCTATTTCTCAAAAAGTACAAAAGGGATCTAGATCTGTCTCAAATTTCATGTGCATGGTCCCCTAGGTCCCTGGTTAGGCATATTGCATTTTGGTACCAATTGGTGAACAAGATGGCCGACAGGATGCCATCTTGGATTTTGATAGTTAAACTTTGTTACAGCTGTTTCTCTGAAAGCAAGGAAGGTATCTCTTTCAAATTTCACATGTACTTTCCCCTTGGGATTTAGTTGTGCATATTGCATTTTGGGACCAATTGGTCAACAAGATGGCCGACAGGCCTCCAATTCGGATTTTGACAATTAAAGTTTGTTACCGCTACTTCTCAGAAAATGCTGAAGGGATTCATCTCAAATTTCACATGTAGGTTCCCCTGGGGCCCTAGTTGTGCATATTGCATTTTGGTACCAATCGGTGAACAAGATGGCCGACAAGACGCCATCTTGGATTTTGATAGTTAAAGTTTGTTACCGCTATTTCTCAGAAAGTACGGAAGGGATCTCTCTCAAATTTCACATGTAGGTTCCCCTAGCCTGGGTTTAGTTGTGCATAATGCATTTTGGGAC
>SAYR01067677.1:1305-56001 GCA_004382745.1 Argopecten irradians irradians | reverse complement strand
CTGCCACATTGCAATTTGACACAGATCCCTTCAGTACTTTCTGAGAAATAGCGGTAACAAAATTCAAATGTCAAAATCAAAGATGGCGTCCTGTCGGCCATCTTGTTCATCGATTGGTACCAAAATGCAATATGCATAACCAGGGACCTAGGGACCATGCACATGCAATTTGAGACAGATCCCTTCAGTAATTTTTGAGAAATAGCGGTAAAAAACTTCAATTGTCAAAATCCAAGATGGCGGCTTGTCACCATCTTGTTGATCTATAAGTCCCAAAATGCAATATGCCCTAGGGGAACCTATATGTGAAATCTGAGAAAAATCCCTTCACCACTTTCCGAGAAATAGTGGTAACAATTTTTAATTGTCAAAATCCAAGATGGCGGTCTGTCGGCCATTTTGTTGACCAATTGGTACCAAAATGCAGTATGCACAACTAGGGCCCAGGGGAACCTACATGTGAAATTTGAGAAGAATCCCTTCAGCATTTTCTGGAGAAAATAGCGGTAACAAACTTTAATTGTCAAAATCCAAAATGGCGGCCTATCGCCATCTTGTTGACCAATTGGTCCCAAAATGCATTATGCACAACTAAACCCAGGCTAGGGGAACCTACATGTGAAATTTGAGAGAGATCCCTTCCGTACTTTCCGAGAAATAGTGGTAACAATTTTAATTGTCAAAATCCAAGATGCCGGTCTGTCGGCCATTTTGTTGACCAATTGGTACCAAAATGCAGTATGCACAACTAGGGCCCCAGGGAACCTACATGTGAAATTTGAGAAGAATCCCTTCAGCATTTTCTGAGAAATAGCGATAACAAACTTTAATTGTCAAAATCCAAAATGGCGGCCTATCGGCCATCTTGTTGACCAATTAGTCCCAAAATGCATTATGCACAACTAAACCCAGGCTAGGGAACCTACATGTGAAATTTGAGAGAGATCCCTTCCGTACTTTCTGAGAAATAGCGGTAACAAACTTTAACTATCAAAATCAAGATGGCGTCTTGTCGGCCATCTTGTTCACCGATTCGCTACCAGTCGCCAATCAGAAATAACTTGTATTTTTACCATATTTAATGTAAATGCATGTCTGTACAATGTGTATGTGTACACACAGCCAGTAGCCATTTTGACATTTTTGTGCCACTGCTAGAAGTCTAAAATCAAAACCAAGGTGCGACTTAAATTAACTGTAATGTAAAGGTGTAATGGAACAGTTTATTTAAGTAATAAATCATTTAAAGAACTTTTATAATGTTGACTGTTCTTTAGACTTTTTGTCACTCAAAAGTAAAATATATATCACAGATAGTCATACTTTTTAAAATCTAATGGAAAAATAATGGACGAAGGCTAAAAGCCTCTAGGTCCATAATATAATTAAAGGCAAGGCCACAGCCAGGAGTTTCAGTAACCATTAATTATGTGATGTTAAAATAATGTAATTATGGAATTTACGGAGCCAAATTTTCTGTTTATTTTTAGCCCACCATCATCAGATGGTGGGCTATTCAAATCGCTTTTCGTCCGTGGTCCATCCTTCTGTCTGTCCGTCCTTCCGTCCGTGAACAATTCTTGTTACCGCTATTTCTTAGAAAGGACTGAAGGGATCTTTCTCAAATTTCATATGTAGGTTCCCCTAGGGCTCTAGTTGTGCATATTGCATTTTGGTACCAATCGGTCAACAAAATGGCCGCCAGGCAGCCATCTTGGATTTTGACGGTTAAAGTTTGTTACCGCTATTTCTCAGAAAGTGCTGAAGGGATTTTTCTCAAACTTCACCTGTAGGTTCCCCTAGGGTCCTAGTTGTGAATATTGCATTTTGGGACCAATCGGTCAACAAGATGGTTGACAGGCCGCCATCTTGGATTTTGACAATTGAAGTTTGTTACCGCTATTTCTCGGAAAGTGCTGAAGGAATTCTTCTCAAATTTCACTTATAGGTTCCCCTAGGGCTCTAGTTGTGCATATTGCATTTTGGGACTGATTGATCAACAAGATGGCCGACAGTCCGCCATCTTGGATTTTGACAATTGAAGTTTGTTACCGCTATTTCTCAAAAAGTACAAAAGGGATCTGTCTCAAATTTCATGTGCATGGTCCCCTAGGTCCCTGGTTATGCATATTGCATTTTGGTACCGATTGGTGAACAAGATGGCCGACAAGACGCCATCTTGGATTTTGATAGTTAAAGTTTGTTACCGCTATTTCTCAGAAAGTACGGAAGGGATCTCTCTCAAATTTCACATGTAGGTTCCCCTAGCCTGGGTTTAGTTGTGCATAATGCATTTTGGGACCAATTGGTCAACAAGATGGCCGATAGGCCGCCATTTTGGATTTTGACAATTAAAGTTTGTTACCGCTATTTCTCAGAAAATGCTGAAGGGATTCTTCTCAAATTTCACATGTAGGTTCCCCTGGGGCCCTAGTTGTGCATACTGCATTTTGGTACCAATTGGTCAACAAAATGGCCGACAGACCGCCATCTTGGATTTTGACAATTAAAATTGTTACCACTATTTCTCGGAAAGTACGGAAGGGATCTCTCTCAAATTTCACATGTAGGTTCCCCTAGCCTGGGTTTAGTTGTGCATAATGCATTTTGGGACCAATTGGTCAACAAGATGGCCGATAGGCCGCCATTTTGGATTTTGACAATTAAAGTTTGTTACCGCTATTTCTCAGAAAATGCTGAAGGGATTCTTCTCAAATTTCACATGTAGGTTCCCCTGGGGCCCTAGTTGTGCATACTGCATTTTGGTACCAATTGGTCAACAAAATGGCCGACAGACCGCCATCTTGGATTTTGACAATTAAAATTGTTACCACTATTTCTCGGAAAGTGGTGAAGGGATTTTTCTCAGATTTCACATATAGGTTCCCCTAGGGCATATTGCATTTTGGGACTTATAGATCAACAAGATGGTGGACAAGCCGCCATCTTGGATTTTGACAATTGAAGTTTTTTACCGCTATTTCTCAAAAATTACTGAAGGGATCTGTCTCAAATTGCATGTGCGTGGTCCCCTAGGTCCCTGGTTATGCATATTGCATTTTGGTACCAATCGATGAACAAGATGGCCGACAGGACGCCATCTTTGATTTTGACATTTGAATTTTGTTACTGCTATTTCTCAGAAAGTACTGAAGGGATCTGTGTCAAATTGCATGTGCAGGTTCCCCTAGGAGTCTTGTTGTGCATATCGCATTTTCGGACCGAAAGGTGAACAAGATGGCCGACAGGCCGCCATCTTGGATTTTGATAGTTGAAGCTTAATTAAAAATTGTTACAATTTTTATCAGAAAAGTTCTGAAATGATCCGTCTAAAATTTTATATGTAAGTTCCCCTAGGACCTTAGTTGTGCATATTGCATATTCAGATCGGTCAAAAAGATGGCCGACAGGAAGCCATCTTGTTTTTTGATAATTGAAGTTTGTTACTGTTATATATCTCAGAAAGTACTTAAAGGATCATTCTCAAATTCCATATGTAGTAATATGTAGTAAAAGTTTAAAAAGCAGAGAAAAGATCCCTCTTTTCTTTGTCAAACATAGATCATTCTTTGGTGGGCGCCAAGATCCCTCTTGGATCTCTTGTTTATTCATATATTCACATTTTATCCAAAACCCCAATTTGAAAAGAAAGAAATGTTATTTCCCTAATAGCAATTCTGCTTTTGGTCCAATCCACTTGAACACTTGCAAATAAAGAGCCATAGCACTGAACTTCTGCCGGCTGAAGATTACACTCGTCAGATCATAAGAGCGTTTGAACAGCTCAATTTTGAAGATTGGGTTTTTAGGGCGAGTGTACTCTCACCCTAATGTTTTCCTTGTTGGATGTGGGATCTGTGTACATCCACTATGCACAGGTTCCAACTGCGCACATGATACCGGAAGTCACTGTCTTATACTGTTTAATAGATTTTGTCGTGATTTAGTGACACCAACCTTTCAAAAATAAGAGATATCTATCAGCGATGTTCTTCTGTAAATTAACAACAGTGACATTAAACAGTGCTAAACACGTTAGTTTTGTGTAAACTTCAAGCGGCTTATCATACAAACTCTTGCATCAGTCACGATATTCTAAGTATCTGATCAACTTTGGAAACCTCCGGAGCAATGCAATGTGAATCTGGTTTATGTAGTCAATAAAAGAAAGTGACCAACGGATAACTTTTAGTACATTTACAGTGTTACTCAGCAGATTTATTTGATTTATTTCACATCATCCTAGGCCCTAGGTATATATACATATATGTTGTGTACTATAGCTATATAGCTTACTAACCCCAGTGACCAGACACAGTATTTGCTACGGTTCTAATAAATATTTATAAATCACCCAGCCTTGCGCAAGAGAAACAAAATAAATAAATAAAAAAAAACATAATACAATATCAGTCTGAGTGCACGTGCCTGAGCTCTAGATCTAATGTAACCAGAAAGGCATTCAAGCATGACACAGGTATAAGTCACCACGTGCACAGAGACTGGACAGTGCTGTAACAGACGACTATTTTGAACAGCGAAACAAGTCTATCATATCAATATCAATAAGATAACAAACAAACTGCTATGTAACAAAGAACACAATTAACAAAGTTCAAAGTAATTTCACATTTAGGGTTCTGATGATGTAATTTAAAGGAAATTATTTATTACAATACATCAAGAACATAAACCATCTCCCAAGGATAATGAGCAATAGTGCTATGTACGTACACCTGTTGCCGAGGATGATTTCATATAGGCTTGTGAGTATAGATGTATATCTGCGGGTTATTTATAAATAAGGTGTTACAGTTTTGTACATGCAAAATATCTCACCACAGACGCCTTATGCATGTAGATTCATATCGTTCTGGAAATTAAGGTTTTAGGAAGAAGTTAGCGAGCACTTAATGTGTAACAGACATATTTCTAGTTTCTTATATTTTCATGTATGTGTTACCTTAGAAGTGCTTCACCCTTATCATGAAAATGTTAACAAACAATAGTATATACACATATGCGTTTGGCATATGTAATAAATATATAGACATAGCAGATTGTCTTAATGATCATAAATTATATCCTTAAAGTGGAATAGTGAATTGGTTGGTTGGGTTTAACCAAGTTGATATGTCCCATTAACACAGCCAATGTAATTAAGGATAATGTCCCCGGCATTGGTTGTATGTGTGTGAATGGATGCAGTGCTAGCTGTATATCTGTGTTGCCCACGTCTCCCTGAAATGGAACGTTGACCTTTTTATAGTGCTATCTCACTGAAGCTTGTCGCCAAAAACTTTGTTAACACATGTACACAGGGATGAAAAAATAGTTATCCCCTCATAAACGGCTGTAATCATACTTGTTGGAGAGTATTCCATATAGACTACACCATCGATTTAGAACATGCTTATATCTTCCCTAACTGTGAATGACGGCATGTTTTCAATAAAAAGTACTAGACAGTGAAATGATACCTAGTGAGGCCAGTCACTTAATCATTCCGCAATGTACTCAAACATGCAGAAATATATATTTGGGGTTTAGCATAATGGAAAACGTGTAAATCATGGTACATGTACATTCATAATGTAGTGTCTGACAGTTAGCACACATTATTTGTGAACATGATTTGTATATATGATATATAGACCCCTCAATCATGACTTCTTGTACTTAGATTACCAATTCACTGGATTCAATGACTGGGTTTGAACCCAGAACTCGATCTCCAAACTCTGAGCAGATCATTAATGCTTTACCAATTCATTTGAGCTACAAATACCTCAACCTGGTTCAAATTAAATTAATAATTTGAACAATATAGTATTTTATGACAGTCTTGTATACATCTAGCTTAGAGATTGATTAAAAAAGGCATTTCCTTCGATGCATATTGTATGCTAGAACTGAAAATGATATTTATATATATAGAGCAATTAAGATGACCTTATATACTATCTGTCACCAGTAGAAGTAAATTTGATTGCTGCGTGAATAATAATAATTTGTTGGTTGTTTTTAATCCCTAAACATGTATGTCTATTTGCAGGTACTTGAAGTATAAAGCACAAAATGGAAAATCTGGAATATTTTGGGAAAAGGGTAAGTGAAATATGAAATGAAATCAACTTCAAGTGAAAATTGTTGTTGTTTTAAACACAATTTCTGCAATTTGAGTATTTACAACTGAAATTTTATAATTCAATCAATGTAGCTTGCAAAACGATGTGTAAATGTATACCATATAGTGAAACCTAAACAGGATAGCTATGGGTTATTGAAATACGTTAAATTAATAAAATTCCCTTTTTCCTTTTTTCAGAAAAAAAGAAAACGGACAGAAAGGTAATAATGAAAATCATTAATTTAAAGATTCTGATTTATAATTACAGTATACATATTTATGAAAAATGGGACAGCTGATTTCTTTTAATTTTTTTTTCATTGTTGGTAATATCTTCACAAAAATGTAATAATGATTTTTTTTGCATCTTAATGTTGAAGTTTAGTTCCTAATAATTTTACCCATATATGTAAAATTTTGAATTGTGTTTAATTCCACAGTTTGGTTATAAGCAAAAGGACCAGCGGTTCTCTATTCGGACAAACCCAAGCAATACTGTAGAACTTGAACCAGAACCAATAAAGGATGATGACAGCACTCCAAAACCTAACTTCATAGAAAGGAACAGACAATTAGCTGCCGGCAAAAATAAAGGAAAAAAGCCAACACTACGCCCCCTAAAGAAATCGCCAACAGATACCGTGACATTAACTCAGGATCAGCTCAATGCCATCTTAGCCTCTGTGGGGAAAGTCGCTACAGGTGAAGAGGATAACTTACGCATTTCAATAGGTATGTATAAAGAATGGTCTAATTGTCAGAAAGGTTCTTATCATTTTAATATTCTGTATTGGCATATTACAGAGTTATCTGCCCTTATGGGTAGGTATTAATTATGACATCATGTGTTTGTGATTGTAACGTCATACTTTTTAGGGAAAACAACTTGAGTTTCACTCAAAAAATAATGACGTCACAATGGATACCTGTCTGCAAGGGAGCTAACTCTGTAATATGGAAAGAAAGAATATCTCTTAATTATAAGCAATAGGACTAATTCATGTACCATGTGATATCCCATAAAGTTTGTGCGATACTTATATAGCATCTCAAGTGGTGATGGAAGGAAATCCGTCGTGACCTTCCCACTGAAATGACGATTAGCGCTGGATATCATCTAGGCGTCATTCCGTCACCATGCAATAGAAACAATTGTCCCACACAAACCTTATTATGTATCACATGGTTCGTGAATTAGTCCCATTGTTTGTGTTGAAAACGATAACTGATAATTGTCTAAGCAGACAAGAGAAAAATAGTGATTAGTAATACAAAAGCAATACCAATAAAGTCAAACATTCTTAACTGGACCATCAAAGCACTTTGAACTTAACAGGAACTTAAAGACCAAGTTGAAAAGTTCAACTCTATATATATCATTAGAGATTATTTTCTAAAGAGTCTCTCTTTTTTATCTCTAGATTCCAAGAAAAATGAAATAACCATCGAGTCACCAAGGAAAAGTCGAGATGGAGATTATCACGATCACAACTCCGCAGAAAGTGGCTATGATGATGATGATGATAAATACAACGATAACAAAAAGGACAGAGCAACAAAAAACAAAACTCGGGTGTACTCGCCACCAAACGAAGACACAACAACAACTATCTTTTCATTATTGGAGGAATTTAAACTAGATGACAAGGAAAAGAAACCTTCAAAGTCAAGTAAAAGGTAAGATTTTTTTTATTGATTTATTAACTCATTCACCCCTGAAGACACATTTAGACTCTTCTAAATAAAAGACTAGACCAGTTCATTATGAAATTTCTGGGGGGAAAGAGTTTATCCTGTATAGTATCTGTTTAATTATATCAGACCTTTGGTGTATGGTAATTCATTTTTTAATGCACTGTGATCTGTCTTTGTTTTAATATGTCTTTCTTTATGCAAGGTATGCATGATTTAGAACAACACTGTTAGTTCACTTCACCTATTCCTTCTGTATTTTTTTCAGGAATTAAATTTCTAACTTACAAAAAACCCTTTGATAAGTTCACATTTAACAAAAATGTTTGAAACTCACAAGGGAATAAGAATGAAATATAGACCAATATTTATCAGTACTAAATCTATATGTATTTCTATAGTAAAGAGTCAGAGGATGAATTTTCCATAGACGGGTAAGAGATAATCCATAAATTTATATTATAATAGCTATAATTATAAATATATATGCATACTACCTGTTTTATTCAAGCTAGTATCATAAACCAGCTAGTAGATCACTGCACCAGAAATACCGCGGTACACGTACATCACTATGTATACAAAAGCTAGTTAGTTTGTATAAAATGTACAATACAATCAAACCTCATTCATTTGAAGTCATTAGACCATGTGTGGTAAAACTGAATAATTTAACAGGGCATCCAGTTGACCCTTGATTTTTAGCAGTTTCAGACCGCCATTTCAGAGAAATCTGAATAGACAAAGCATATGACAAAAAGAAATAAGCTACAAACCCAAGAGTCAAATCTTATTTTTAAGAGTCAGAAACATACTCCCAGGGGTCTATAACTGGATGCCCTCGTATTTAATATGATTTTAAAATAACAAAAATTTGGCCAGGAGTCAGCAAGTTAGTCAAGCTTGAGATAATGAGGTTTCACTGTATATACATTAACATCGTTTGCTATTAGCTGACGTTTTAACCTGTATAAAGACCACCTGCTTAATAACACCACGTTCTCAGGATCCAATATAATTAATTTCAACACCATTTTACCTGTGGCCATAAATAACAAAAATACCAATTGTGTTTGGTCCCTTAGGTGGTCTTTATAGACAGGTTTGAACTGTATAACAATTTTCTTGTCTCCTTTATCTGCCATGACATTGTAAAACATCTGTAAACTCCCTACATGTAATACACATATCCTAAAATTACTTGTTTTCCTGATAAGTGAGTAAGATGTGAGAGAGACTGTTTCATGTAAATCATAACAAACACTGTCATTTAATTTGAAAGCTAGTCAACTTCATGTACATACTTCTAAGTCAAACTCTAGAATAAAACATGTAGACATGGATTTGATAATTGTATAACATACAAACCATACATTTATAATAAATTGTATCATTGTATACAACCACTGTACATGTTCTATAATAAACCAGTGCTAAAATAATGCTTACCTTGAAATATGATGTATTTATTACCTGTATTCAAGAGTATGTCTTAGTGGGTAAGTGATTTGATTAAATACAGTATAAGGAATAGCTCATTACAATAAATTATTGTATAATTGACTATTTACATGTATACATGTATTCAATATAATTTTTTTCCTTTTATTTCAACATTAACTTAGAAAGTTTAGAGTATAGATTAGAAGTAGATATTGATTGTAAGTTCTGGATGCAAGATCTAGAAGGAAAAAAAAACCACCAATATAGCCAGTGACGGCAATATATCGTAACATACTTGTAGTACAAAACTTCATCTTTATTTATTTAAAAATCATTTTAGTAGATGGAAATAGTTTTGAAATAACTCTTCATTACTCTAACTAACATGCTTAAAACAGTTACCAATTAAATTCTTCTCTACCACTACTAGTACTTCTATTCTTATATTTTTCTTGTAAATTTCAATGCATGACTTTTCATTATAAGAAGTTAACGTAAGTAGATGTGATAGTTAAAATTAACTAGAGATGTTTACTCACTGTTGGCGTCTTATTGTGTTTTCAATTTGATGGTGAAAATATTTAAATGAAAGTTTTTTTAAATTCAGTCACATCATATATGCAGTTGCCAATTTGGAACAAACAGTGATTTTTTTTTTCAAAATTGAAAGAAAGGAGATTTTTTCTTAGTTTTTCAAAGTTTATATTACATAGTAAAGTAAATTATTTTGGTTTTCAATAGGGATCTAACAGAAGACAAATCTAAGAAAAGGGACAGGAAGAATAAATTAGATGATGAGAAAGATTATGATTCTGATAGAGAGAGGAGAGAAAGAAAAAAAGATAGAAGTAGAGAAACAAAACGTGACCGCAAAAACAGAGACTTAAGTAGTGAAAGAGATAGGAAGCGAGAGGGCAGTAAAGATCGTGATAGGAGACGCAGAAGGAATGACAGTGAAAATGAAAAAGATGATAGGAATATTTCACCAGAAAGGAAAAATAAGAATTACAGAGAAAAGAATGAATCATATGAAAACAGAAAAAATAAGTCTAAAGACAATGAAAATGATAGATATACGAACAATGAGAATGAGAGTGATAGAAGAGAGGAAAGTCCTGAGAAAAAAGTTATCACTCCGAGGGAAATAGCTGGTATACCCATGTCGTTACCATGGAAACACATGACCTTGGGAGAACGGCGAAGGTTAATGGTAGCCAGGATTGAGGCTGAAGCTGCAATGTAAGTCATGGTGTGATGATGACTTTGATGTAAAACGTTTCTCAGATTATTTTGATTGCATTTGTCCTCAGGTGATCTATCTTATTGCTTTTGATCAATATACAAAGGTTTATGACTGAAATCAATGACTGAACTGCCCATTAAAAATATGAGATTGAATTTTGCAAATATTTGTTTATAAGCATGTTTAGATGTTGTGCATGAATTATAAATAACAGCAATTAATGTTTTTCACAATTCCACCTCTTGCTTTTCTGCCACATTTTTTACGAATTGTTGCATTGCATGCTTTAATTTGAATAATTTGAATTATTTTCACATATTAGAGCTTAGACAACAAAATTAGATTAAATACCAAAGATATGATAAATAAAAAAAATGTAGAAGTAAGTGATTTGATAACATACAGGATATTAGCTGTTTGAACTAATTATGATATCAATGTCAGATTCTTTTGAATAGAGTTTTAAATATTCAAGTGTTAGTTTAACTGCACTAACATTCAATACTCAGAGGAGAAGAATATATATACAACCATAGATTTTAAATGAGAAATCCTGCATATTACATACAATGTTTGGTTTAAAAAAATATTTACCACTTATTTGAGTTATTTCCCCTTTTTCCTCGATAGCCAGTGCAATTGCAAGGTGTTTTTTTTCTCTGGTGGCAATTGCAGCGTCAACATGTAATTGCATTTAAGTTGACTTTTGATAAAGTTAATCACATCCAATTGAACTAAAACTTGGTCAAGTTGCTGTTTCCATGAGTCAGAACTCAGTGACAACAATTCCAAAGATAACAAAATTGCCCTGTTCTGATATTTGGGGTACTAGAAACTTAGTTTTAGTAGATTTTGATAATTTATGTTAATAAATTTCCTTTATAGTAGAAATTCACACGGTTCTAGAACTTTGGGGCTAAATAGTCAGAATTTTGGTGAATTTTGAGAATTAGTGTTCAAGTGTAATTTTTCACAAATTTACTTAAATATGACCTTAATTACTGAGACTTCATATACATGGGATTAATGTGGAGAAATTGTTTCTTATTTGTCTTTTGCCATATAGAGATGGGCTTAATGTTTAATAAAACAGGAAAGACGAGGCAAATAATAACGTGTAACTCGGTCTTTTGTCCAGTGATATGTATCTCACTACGAAACTGTTTTGTTACCAGGCTTCAGTTTGCTTGGTTTTCTGTTGTGCAAAATATTAGAAGCACTGCTTAATTCAATGTTGTTTTACACAAATAAAAGAAAAGCTGAATGCCACATATATACACTAATGTAATATCAATATAACTTTTTGATTCTTTCAGAAAAGAACTAAAGAAAAAGAAATAGGAGTAGCAGAAAATGATTTTGTTATAATATAACCAATTATGTTGTTTTAATTCTTTCAGAAAAGAAATAGAGAAAAAGAAATTTGAATTGGAGGAGCTGAAAAAAAGGGAAGATGTTGAAAGTGATAGGAAAGAAAGAGATGATCGTGATAGAGAAAAGAAGGACCGGTATAGAAAAGATCGTGATAGTGAGCACAAGGATAGAAATAATCATCATGATGATCGGGACGATTTCAAAAGTAGGCGAAGAGATAAGGAAAGGGACAGAAACAATCATCGTGATGATGATGATGATGATCATGATTATCGCAGTAGTAGACATAAAAAGAAAACTAGTCGAGAACGAAGATCACGACGGTACAGCCCAGAACAGCAAGACAGTGAGGATGATTATGATGATCATAGGAAAAAAGGTAATCGCTCACATCAACGAAACGATAGTCCCGAGCCACGGGAAAAGACGCACAGAGATCGTCGAAGGGAGAGAACTCCCTCTGATGACGAACAGAGGAATCATAAGTCACCGGAAAGATCAGACACTAAACCTCCTACAGGCCGGTCTCCAGCACCAAAAACTCTCACACTGGCCGAACGGAAGAAACTTCAATGGGAAAAAGACAGAAGTAGGTGTATTTCATGAGGCGTTATTGAGAAAATTGAAGAGAAAAAAAATGTTGGTGTTTTAGCTGGTATTTAAATCTCAAAACTTCTCTAACAAAGATAAGAAAATTTAATATATTGATGAACTTTCTGGGCTTCGTAGTGATGAAAAGCCAGGTATCGTGAACTGAAGGTCCTGTTTTTAGAATAAATACAGAAGTATAAGTTTGTACTCTGGTTCATACCTGGTATTTTAAAAAGCTTGTAATATCATTTTAGAACAAAAAAAAAAGATAAATAACTTATGTATACAGTTCTGATTTGAACTTCCTCCACTTCCTGACCGTAGCAGCCTTTGCTATAATCTCCCTTTTCACTTTCACAGTTGAGCTGGCGAAGCAGTATGACCCTTGGGGACGACCAGGAGCCGGAGCCCCCATACGGACCAAGTCTGGGAACGTGGCAGCCGACTACAAAACTAGACAGGTGCCTACACGAGTAGTTCATGATCGTAACACCTTCCTCATAATGTAACGGGTGGTATTGTATGATGGGATTGGGGTAGAGTGGATAACAGGTTTAACTAACACGCTAAAGTGTTCAGTTTGTGATCACGTTAAGATTGGGCTAAAAAGTTTTGGGCATTTGTATTTCTGATATAATGAATTTTATTTTGAAATGAATCAGAGAGTGTGATCTCCATGGATTGGAGAAACACAATCGATATTGGGGTCTATCAGGGGGTGAGTTCCATCTGGAGTATCATAGATCGGCTATTCACTGCTTTAAAAGACTTTGGCATGGTTATATATCATAGTATATAGTGCTAGAAATCTTTAAGTGTCAGGAACTACAACATGATAATGTATAGGATACAATTTAACAGAAGATGAATTTTAGCAGTTATAACTACTAACTGACAGGGTGTAGAGTACAAGATAATGTAGATGTTGGATAAAGGTTGCTCAATGTTCTAATGTATACATACGATTCTATAATAATTGCCATGTAAATAGTATTGAAAATTAAATTTGTAAGTAGTTTTTATATAGGTACTAATTCATCTCCTAATTAATACAGATGCTACGTTTATGTTCAGATTGATTTGGTCCCATTTGTTATTTGAGTCTGTGTTCTGTGATTATTAATTCCGTCCTCAAAAATGTATTGTAATCCTACAAAGCAGTCAAAGATATTCACCAGTTAAAACAGTTTTCTGATAATCTGTAACTTATTAAGTAATTCAATGATATGTGAACTGACTACAACATTTGTTTAAAGTTAGACTACACTGTTATGTACTTTTTGATGCTGGACATGCAGGTTACATGTTTTTGTCTGTGTGTTCTGGTGATCCTTTTGGACATTAATGGTTAATTGTTGGGATAGTTCCTTATTTATTTGTTGTCCTAATGTGTTTATATGTATATCATTTACGAGTTCTATGATTTAAAAGCTTGTTGAGCAGTAGGTTGGACATTCTGGTCTAAATTAAGCTTGTCTCAGATTAGTGTTTGTAGGAATACAGATTTATCTGCTCTTGTACTCAATGTATTGATTGCTGTAATTTCAGTTGTAAATTAATGGGAAAAATTGTTAGTTCTCTTACACAATGAGAATACAATACCAGCTCCCGGAACCAGATAACTCTGTAGTATACAAACAGTACCAAAACCCTGGGAACTCAAATGTGGGATAGACATTTCTCGGAAAGTGATGCTCAAACTCAGGAGAAGGTATTCCGTCTTTGCATATTACAGAGTTATCTCCCTTGCAGGTTGGAATGATTGTGATGTCATTATTTTGTTAACAAAACTCAAATCATTCTTACAAAAATAAATGTGATGTTATGGTCGCAAACACATGACATCACAATCAATTCCTTTCCACAAGGGCAATTTACTTTTAGATTTATATGCTAAGACGGAATAAGAACAGGTACTTATTTACTATAAATTTGTATAAAAAGCAGATAATTTAATAGATATTTTTTGATAAAATATGGTTTAGTGTGTATATAGTAATCAAAGAGTTGATATATAATCGGAGCTGGATTAAGGAGTCTGAGACAATATTGATGTATTTGAATGTATTTAAGAGGGGAGTATTTGTCAAGTGTTCAGTCTTTAGAAAATGGATGATATTTCCAAGAAAGATATTTCAAGCTGCAAGGTGTTCAGGACAGAGGTCTTGTGGTATAGTTTGTATATATATATATATAAAGTGTTCAGGACAAGTTTATCACTTGTAGAGATAGCTTAATTTGTTTCTTCACCAAGTTTTCCCCGTATATTTAATGATGATTTGGCCATGACTTTTTGTTCAGTGTTGTATTTGTTGGTCAATTTAAAATTCCTTTTGTTGAAATAATGGATGTTTAATTTGTCTTCAAATCAAAATGTTTAACAGCAGTATTATTTTCTTAATTCATATTTAGAAATGAATAGCATAAAATCAAGTGTTTAACGTTTTACAAACACATGAAGATGTCACACAGTTTCTCCTTGAAAAAATACTATCAGAACTAAATAGCAAAGAAAATGAAAAGAAACATAGCTTTGTTGGATTTATAAAGTAGAGACTTATGTGAGTGCAATTGTCTCATTAAAATAGATAGAATATTTATTTAACTGGTTAATGGGTTTTATAGTTTTGTATATTATTTAGCTTTTAGATGGATAGGCTTTTTCATGCAGAATTTCTAGTCTAGTATAACATAATAACCATATATATCATTTATGATATAATTTAACAAGATAAAGTAAATAGTTTTGATATACAATGTATATATATACATGTACTGATATGCATAGCTAGTTCACTAAATGAAATATGTATCATAATAAAAACTGTATTTCTAGTTCCTTTTAAACATTTTCATGTTTAAAGAAATAATCCTTTATTTTGATTTTCCCTTTTTTTAAAAAAATTCTCAAATTTTGATAAAAAAGGCCTTTAGCTTTAAAAGTGCCTTTTAGATGGATAAATAATTTATTTTTACTAATACTCAGTATATTTTGTATTATCTAAAGCTTCTAGATGTTAAAATGAATTATTTCTATAAATAGTAATGATTCATTAAACTGAATTTTACTTTTGATAAATACTCCTTGAGAATACGTCAATGAAATTTTGGTACACATGTACGTGTAAAATATATTTTGAAATTACATTTATCTACGAAATCTTGTTTGTTTTACTGGGTATCCACAAATGAAATAACCACCAGTAATTTTAGCCAAATGTAGATTAAGATTACAGGGGTTATCAAACATTTCATCCACCAAGAGTTATGTACTAAATGGCACTGTAGCACAAAGAGAGATTTATCAATCAAATAAGATATATTGATTATAATTATCTACTATGTAATGATAAAATTACTGTATAGAAACAAATGGAGATCAACCTCAAGTTTTTTAGTGCAGATATACCAATACATTAATGTTACAGGTCTCTTGGGCCTTTTGGATCTCAAATATTCATTCCTTTGTTTTAATTAGTCCAGAGTGATCTTATATTTTAATCGATAGTATAAGTACTAGTTCAGATGCTGTCTTTGGGTACTGTTTAGGAAATTGAAAGTGTAGGTGGCTGCTCATTATGCTATATCGGTTTGATGTTTATAGATCATTTTGGTCCCTTTAGTCATTGAATTTTCAATAAAGTTTATTAGGTTTTATCATTAGCAACAAAAACAAAGAGCATATACACATAAACAACCAAGAAAATGGGGGGAAAATCATTAACAAAAATTACCGTAGATAAAATAATACTGGATGGGTTTACTGGATGGGTTCTACACAGATTCCTTTAGGGTGTTAAGTCAAGAGTTAGTTTGTTTAGCTAATAGAGTCTATATAAGGATATGGAATGAACTGTAAATAAAGTAGCTGTACCTTACCAGCCACTAAGTTTATAGTAAATGTTTGATCAGAGTAAAGGAAGCCATATTCAAATTCTCTTGGAGTTTACTTGGAGTTGATTTTGTATTGATTCTTCACATTGTAAACATTAATCAAAATTTTAGAATACATTTTTATTTTGGTAATAGAATAAAAAAAAATGTGATGCAAACAAAATTCAAGATTCACTCGTTTATGGATGACAGTTTTAAATTATCTAATGAAGTGCTAGTCATTATTAAAGGATTTCAGGTTTTAGAAATTGTATAGATATGGTGAAAATTAAGCTTTCTTTGGAGGAAACTGGTTTAGAATGTTTTGGAGACAATGACTTCCTGATTAATTATTAGATCTTAATTAGTTAACTGAAATTTAGATTGATGAAGAGGAAATTGGGACATGGTTAATTAATGTAATCAATGCATTTTAAAATAATAATTCAATTAGTGTCTAACAGAATGTACCTGTATAATCATCATTATCATTTAAGGTGGTTGTTATTTAGATAAAGTATGGTATTCAATTTTGCTCAATGTGTTTCAAAGAGATTAAATAAAGACCACTAGATAGGTGTGGAGTGAGGTACTGGGTTCTACATAGTCTTTCTATATAAATTCTGGGTTCTACATAGTCTTTCTATATAAATTGAGTACCAGCTAGCACCTGTTATTAAAGAAAAGTAAATGATGAAATATTAAGCATAATTGAAGGGTTAATTCAAGGTAGAAATTCATCTTTAGCTCTTCTTAATATATAATAAATTAATGTAAAATCTTGGTCACTCATATAACTAAAGCATGTAGTTCTGATATAATGTAATAAGATTGGATTTGATGGTGGATCGCATGTTTTAAATTGTGTTTTTGTGTTCTAATATTTTGGTGATCTATTATATGTAATTGACTGTTGTAAATGATTCTAATAATTCTGACCCAGTTGACTGTTTGGTAAAATGTTCTTTCTAGGATCATTAAAATACTACTACACGTAGAAAATTAATTTGTCTAGCCATGAAACCAGAATCCCCTTTAGTGCTCATTAGAGAATGCAAATTTATAATTTATGAATATTTTCAGTACTTTTCCTCCATTTTGTCACTATTGACTGTCATAATGTCATTATACAAATATACTTACGGAAGTTTAGGGAAGTAACTCTGATTATTTTGAATACATTTTTTCTTCAAAAACATAAAAGTAGTTAATGTTAAATTTCCCATTCAATAGTGCTAAATCATGTAGTTGTTATTTATTGCTTTATATGTATGTTTGTTTATTGTTATATGTGCAGTTTTTCCATGTATATAGGAATAATTATTAGTTTGTGTTCATGTTCTAACTACCATGGTATACACGATGTTTACTATTTATCATCCCTGCATACTGTCAAACCTGGTGTTTTGGATTTTGATACAAGTTTTGAAAGTTATTACCTCAATCTGTTAAATCATGATTAGTATGGGACAATGCTGTCATATAATAAGCCATATTTATGCAGATTTGTAAACTTTCTAATGCATCCCTGAGGTCAAAGTTTAGCACGATAAAAGCTGTACTGAATTATTATCATAATTTATTTGTCTTTGTTGTATTCAAAGCTTGGTTTGACTGTATGTTATTTTATGTTTCCCTTGTGTGTAGTTCTGTAATCTATATATAATATGTACCTACATAATGTAGGATTATAAGTACCAAGATATTTCCCGCGTCCTCACACACACACAAACCAATCAGTCAGAGTTCACCTGTAGGTCAAAGTTGAAAGGTCAGACTTATTAGAATCATTCATCACTTGTTACTCCCATTCACTATGATTTATTTATTTGTTAACTACGATAAATTTATCTGTAAATCGTTATGATCCATTTCAGTTGTTAGATTCACCAACATTGAATATTCTGTCAATAAGGAAGTTTATAAATAATTTGTGTCTCTTTATGTCGGGATTATGATGACCTATATATGATTCTGTTTCAATAGATCGTATCAGTTGTATGATCGCAGAGGTGTTCAAGTAGCCGTCCATAATTTTAATGTAATTTTTGGGTTACATTATTTGTTTATGTAAAAGCATGCCTTTATATTCACATTTCTTTTCTTTTTGGCATTAAAATTTATTTAGGTCTTATTTATTTTGTCTGTTATTTATTTGCTTCCATAAGTTTTGTTAAAATGTGAACTCTGACTGGGA
The DNA here is from genome assembly GCA_004382745.1 of Argopecten irradians irradians. NCBI lineage: Eukaryota > Metazoa > Mollusca > Bivalvia > Pectinida > Pectinidae > Argopecten > Argopecten irradians. The sequence goes on along the minus strand of SAYR01067677.1, from coordinate 37,458 downwards.
AAATGTGTATGTGTGTGTCCACTTCCCTACCATTTTAGTATACCATACTATAATCTATAGTGTACTCCCAATCATTTACATTGATGATCAGAAAATTAATTTAGAATAAAAAAGATGGCATCAAAATATAAATTTCATTCTACTGAAGTTCTCCTTACAAAAATAAATGCACAATACTGTTGTGTTTACTGATCACAAGAAAATTAAAACATATATTGACAAAACAGTCAAGTACAATACAGTATAATATAAAGCAATTTCTGAAACATGATATTGATAATGGCCATGGTAGAAAAGTTTTATTTCAATTTTTAGATACAGATATTTGGCAAGGCTAGTGGATCAACAAAAATCCACCAATTATCAACACATTATGATGATATATATGAGTTACTTCCCTTTGTTCCTTCCCTCTGATGGTATACAATCTTAAGTTTTTACGCAAAATGGGGGCTGGACCTACGTGATCACTTAAGTACTGAATACAATTGAACATCCTGAAAACAAACAGGGCAGGGCCACAGTAAAAGTTTATTAATGGGAGAACTTGGATGGATTTATTGATGAAAAATATGTTTATTCTACATTTTCTATACAATTAGCTAAGTCAGCTTCTTTAAACTAACCTAGAATTGAAATTATATTCAGTAAGGATATTTGTAATTTGGCAAAGTTTTCAAATCAGTCAAATTTCAAAGATGGCTTTCTTGGTGTTTCTCTGTTCCTAGCAAAGTTATTTTAAACATTAAGCAATATAAAGTCAGTAACATTGCGTACCAATCTTTGAAAACAATCTATATTACCACAAAATAAATATTTGATATTTTCATGACCTCAAGTCTATTTTAACATTGTTGGCCTTGGAAAAAATAAACATACATATCAAATGGCCCAGATGACAGCTCATTATACCTTTTATGGTGACAACAAAATACTACAAGTTGATATTGAAAACAAAGAAAATTAATATTAAAATAATGAAGTTGTTTTATAACAAAGTGTTATAGATAAAGAATAGTACATATACAAACTAATTTGCTACAAAGGACAGACATATCAACCCTATTTTCTTGAATTAACTATATAATTGGCCTACACCAGTCTATAAAGGACATTTCTGCTATGTCCCCGACGTCATTTATAGGCAGGTTTGGATTGTAAAGTATTTAGGACTATACAAACAATACTGTTCGATCACACAGTATAAATATGTTATTATCTCACTATTGATTTACCAGGATAGAGACCAAATATTAATTTGTCAGTGTGCCATCACATCCCTATATAGCTAAATATTGAAAACAATGCTGTTAAACTTTAGTACTTTTTTTTCCACTGTAAATTATTCATGGACATTTCCATTAGGTTAGTGTCTGTTGTGTATGGTTGCTAATGGTAACCATGCAACCAAGTGCCATTTACACACTAATATTCTGACTGTACCAAGGGGGATAACTACAGGTGAGATTAATGTTTTATGAAAATAAGTCTACAGATCTAAAGCCAGTATTTAAAAATCTGGAGAAGAAAAGTCATTTGTGATTGATATGATGAAGAAAAGTGTTTACCACAGATTGAATTTTGAAAAGCAAGCAGGTTTTTTTCTCAGTAGCTTACACTTGATCTGTTCAGAAAGTATAAATATAAAAATGTCTTCTCATATAGATGTTGAAGAAATGATAATAAAAAAAAGTTAACGGGAAAACAAATTCATATAATTGTATAATTGTACACTCTATGTAGTTCTGGATTGACTTTGTTAAGAGCGTAAAAGACAGCATAGGCTGAAACATAGGCAGGTTTGACTGTACCTGATTGTAAACTGAAAATTTTTAGGGTTCATGAGCTTTAAAGATTCTCCCTGCAACAAGCCTCCATCAACGTAAGAGTGAAACCTGCCTTAGCGACCACCTCTTTATAAAGACCACCTGTTTATTAGGACCACTTTCTTGGGGTCCTTAATGGTCAATGTCCATTTATGATACAATTTAATTAATGAAGACTACTTGGCTGTAGAGACAACTTGTTCTTTGGTGGTCTTAATAGACAGGTTTGACTACTGTTAAATGATACTGAACTGTAATAGGCTGGGTAGATACATTATAATTGACTTGATTTCAATCTAATTAAAATCAGATTTGTTATTCGCGCTTCTACAATACGTTCCAATACAAGATCTAACAACACCCAGTTCGGCGTCACCTCAGCATGACTCCTGGCTAAGAATCAGAACATCTCCAGATGAACTATTAGCCGTTTACACTTCCAAGAGAATCAACCAAACTGAAGATTTTGTAGGCAATACACTGATTGATTAACCATAGGGGTCGTGCTGAGGTGACCGGGAACAGGGTGTTGTTACTGGGGTATATCTTGTATTAGAGCATAGCGGAGCGGAATTACACGTCTGAGGATGACTTGATCTGAGATTACAGCACTGGGTGGATAGACTATAGAATGATTATGTTAGCTAGAAAAGTTACAGCACTTTCTAGATAGACTTTAGAATCATTATATTGGCTATAAAACAATGATTGCTGTGTATCTGGATTACAGCACTTTCTAGATAGACTATAGAATCATTATATTGGCTATAAAATAATGATTGCTGTGTATCTTGTCTACAGCACTATCTAGATAGACTATAGAATCGTTATATTGGCTATAAAACAATGATTGCTGTGTATCTGGATTACATCACTATGTAGATAGACTATAGAATCATTATATTGACTTTAAAATAATGATTGCTGTGTATCTGGATTACAGCACTATGTAGATAGACTATAGAATCATTATATTGGCTATAAAACAATGATTGCTGTGTATCTGGATTACAGCACTATCTAGATAGACTATAGAATCATTATATTGGCTATAAAACAATGATTGCTGTGTATCTGGATTACAGCACTATGTAGATAGACTATAGAATCATTATATTGGCTATAAAACAATGATTGCTGTGTATCTGGATTACAGCACTATGTAGATAGACTATAGAATCATTATATTGGCTATAAAACAATGATTGCTGTGTATCTGGATTACAGCACTATGTAGATAGACTATAGAATCATTATATTGGCTATAAAACAATGATTGCTGTGTATCTGGATTACAGCACTATGTAGATAGACTATAGAATCATTATATTGGCTATAAAACAATGATTGCTGTGTATCTGGATTACAGCACTATGTAGATAGACTATAGAATCATTATATTGGCTATAAAACAATGATTGCTGTGTATCTGGATTACAGCACTATGTAGATAGACTATAGAATCATTATATTGGCTATAAAACAATGATTGCTGTGTATCTGGATTACAGCACTATGTAGATAGACTATAGAATCATTATATTGGCTATAAAACAATGATTGCTGTGTATCTGGATTACAGCACTATGTAGATAGACTATAGAATCATTATATTGGCTATTAAACAATGATTGTTGTGTACCTGGATTACAGCACTATGTAGACAAACAATAGAATCATTATATTGGCTATAAAACAATGATTGCTGTGTATCTGGATTACATCACTATGTAGATAGACTATAGAATCATTATATTGGCTATAAAACAATGATTGCTGTTTATCTGGATTACAGCACTATGTAGATAGATTATAGAATCATTATATTGGCTATAAAACAATGATTGCTGTGTATCTGGATTACAGCACTATGTAGATAGACTATAGAATCATTATATTGGCTATAAACAATGATTGTTGTGTACCTGGATTACAGCACAATGTAGACAAACAATAGAATCATTATATTGGCTATAAAACAATGATTGCTGTGTACCTGGATTACAGCACTATGTAGATAGACTATAGAATCATTATATTGGCTATTAAACAATGATTGCTGTGTATCTGGATTACAGCACTATGTAGATAGACTATAGAATCATTATATTGGCTATTAAACAATGATTGCTGTGTACCTGGATTACAGCACTATGTAGATAGACTATAGAATTATTATATTGGCTATTAAACAATGATTGCTGTGTACCTGGAATGCTGACCCTTACCTTATTACCAGGAGGAGACACTGAGAGCATCCTATGAGGAGATAGAGAAGAAGAAAAATGAACAGAAAGAAGCCCTGATCCGTGAGATGGAGAAAGTTGACTCCCAACCCAAGGTCAACACTTCAAGTCAGAATGTTCCACATGCCATGAGGAGTTCCTTTATGTTTGGGGTAAATTCTCTTACTTGTTCTGTTCAATTTCTTGCAAATCTATGAAAATATACACTACCCTCCAAAAGTTTCACATAAATATTTATAAATATACATAAAATATAGAAATATGTAATCTTTGTTTATACAGAAATCGGTGTATATTATTTATCAACTAATTTATCTTCTCTATCTCCATAGTTCATTTTTCGAGAGTTTTCTTTGAAATAAATTGTCAGCAAAGTTTTACATATGCAATAAAACTTTTGGAGGGCAGTGTATCTTGGTATGAGCCAATATTAGATGAAAACATAAATAAGTGGTAAACTTTAGTCGCCTGGTTTTGATTTCTCCTGAATAGTTTATACATGTGTGTTTTTGGAGGCTGCAGTATGCCTGTATTACGTCTCCTTATAACGGTTGAAACATTTGGTTGGTCTGGTACCACTATTAAATTATTAATGTATTTCTGATTGTTACTGTGCATAAATAGAAAACCTAGTTCTGTTGTTTACAATTAACATTTTCTGAAAAAAGAATAACACTTATTATGTTGTACTCTAACAATGTTTAAAACAAAAGTAATATTTTGTAGCAAGCCGCTCCAGATTCAGACCAGTTTGAAAATACGAAGGAGATAGAAAGACGGAAATGGCTTGAGGAATTGGGTAAGTCAAAATATTGTAAAAATTGATACGCTGATAAGAAGTTAAGAACATTTTCTGTTGTAGCCTGCCTCTGTACATCTCATTAATTAATAACAATATGGTGTACAATAATTAGTTACTTATTTTCTGTGCAATTAGTACATAAAAATTATTATGATGCGACTAAAGTGTTCGAGATTTTCATTTTTAATGGAGTCTGATTATACATGGATAACAATACATATGAGAAAGAAAAGAATTAATAATTGATAGAACATATATAGTGTTAGAGGGATTGTGGATAATATATTTATAGGCTTCTTAAGCTGATGGTTTTTTTTTTAAGGTTTGTCGATGTTGAGGTCCTCCATCTGAATTATTTACATATTTGATTACAGATAAACAGAAAGAAGAAAAGCGATTGAGACAACTGAACAGCAAGGCTAATAATGCCACTCAAGAAACTTGGGCAGACAAGTTCACATCCAATTACAAGCCAGCAGGGATACAAGATCAGCTAAAAGAGACACCTGGTGGTCAGAATCTGTATTCACCAAGGGACAAAACTCTGGATAATGGGAGAGTGAACAGCGCTCCAACACATGTACCAGACAACAAGGATGAGGATGATAAGTAAGTCAGTTAGGTTAACGACAAATAAAGCCTTTATTTACTGTTGTCTCTAGTTATTTACTATCGTCATGGTATTGATGTTTAACGTGTTCTTAAACCAATTTTAAATCAACAACTTATAGGAACTGCACTGTTAAGAAAAAAGGAAACTTATTTGACTATTCTTTTATAAATTTATGGTAATGTTTATTTTCACTGTCTTTTTGTATTCAGGGATTGTTTTTCAAAGCTCAAGAATTACAATAGTTTTACTGAAAAAACACATGTGATAACCAAAATTATCAATACAAATTTAAATAAAAGGTTTATAAAATTTCTGTTGCTTTACAGGACACACATACGAGGCCAAAATGTGTTCATAGACCCTGTCACCAAACGCGAGTTGGAGGAGAAAAGGAAGCGCCTGCTTGAACACCAGGTAAGCTTAATACAAGAAGAAAAAGGTACTTTGTAAACTTTACTCAAAATTAAACTTTTAAAAAAATTGATAAGCTACCTGGAAATTGATTAATGTATGAATGCATAGAATAAACTTATTGAACTTTCTTCTTAAGATTATTATGAGAATATTTGGCCAGTGCTCTGTATGTTTGATCTGTTACATGGCAGCAAGCGGTGATGGAGCAGGTTCAGCAGAAACAGCGAGAGAAACAGCGGGAACGTGAGCTGAAGATGCAGGAAGACATGGAGGAGGAGAGAAAACTACAGGCCGAGCGTGATCGTATTCAGCGACAATTCGAACAGGAGCAAAATAAAATAAAAATGAAAGAGGTATGTAGATGGTAGATGCTGTATAGTTCTGGAACTAAAGGATTTGTACTTCAATTAAATTTCAAACAATCAGCTTGATATAATTATTATTTTATCATTGTTTGTAATCAGCTTTCTGCTAGACAGTTTACAGTCAGCTCAAAGTGACTAGAGAATGTTTTGTAAACACATGAACTCTATCATATGTTGTAGCTTTCAAAATAAATAACACATTAATATGAAGGTAATTTAAATTCTAATCTATAGTTTGAACCTATGTATTCACGAAGAAACAATTATTGGCATTGTACCGTACTAATTTACTGAACACAAGACATTTTCATATATAACTCAGAATGAAAATTGATTTTTAGCTTGCCTATTCGAAGAATAGGGGGAGCTAATGTTGTCACCCCGGCGTCGGCGTCAGTGTTGGCGTCCCACTTCACGTTAAAGTTTTTGAGCAAGTTTCTGTTTCATCAATTGTTTAAGCTTAAGTCATCATAAATGTTTATGATTTGTCATCATAAATGTTTATGATTTTATTTTCCTAATTTGTATGGATGCTGAACGTGATAATACAACCAATTTGGGGACCTTTAGGGTTTTTTTGAGTCTGTTAATTTGTCATATTTCCATGTTAAAGTTTTTGAGCAAGTTTCTATTTTGTCTATTGTTTAAGCTTAAGTCATCATAAATGTTTATGATTTTATTTTCCTAATGTGTATGGATGCTGAACGTGATAATACAACCAATTTGGGGCCCTTTAGGGTTTTTTTGAGTCTGTTAATTTGTCATATTTCCATGTTTAAATAGTAAATACTTGAACATCAACTTCTTCTGAATAGGCGAGCTTTGCTGTTCTCCAACAGCTCTTGTATATTTAAGGACTTTGCCTTATTGATAGACTCACTGTAGCAATATTGATTTATACAATAAAATGTTGGTTATAACATTCTATATAAGTACAGTTATCTCCCCTCAACCCTAAAGGTTTTGTTACCTAAGATAATCCTCTATCCTAAATTTAATACTTTTTACATTTTTACCTTTACATAATAAAATTATATTATTCATGTGAATATAATTAGTTATAACAGGCATGTAATGGCTCGGATTGACTTAATCAAAACAATTTGTTCATTAACACAGGCCCGGAGACAGCAGGAAGTGGACAAGCTGAAAATGGCTATGGATGAGGCGCATGAGACGGCTCTTCGCGATAAAATCTCGCGACGTCTGCAGCATTTAGATGAGGGTGGTCACGATACCTCACACCTCAAGGCTAATTTACAAGGTAAGTTTTACTCACATTGATATAAAATATTTTTACTCTAAATATGTATTTTTTTCTCTGAAGACACATATCTGGATTACTCTACTTCAAATACTGGTTTCCCAACCACGACATGAATATTTTTAGTATAGAAGCTAACCAGGCTTTCACAGTTAAATTTTCCATGCGGGATCTTATAGAGGTTCCTATGCATGTGTATCTGTAAATGTAGTTTGTTGTCACCTTTACATCTATATGGAATGGTAGATCAGAATCTCTATAGAGTTGATATTGTAATTCTGTTTCTGCATGATACATTGGCTAGGCATGGTCACTTCTCTTATGTATAGTTATTGTCAGTCACAGACATTATACACACCTAGTTGTAAAATGTGTTTTCTTATTTCAATTATTTTAGAACAAGGACTGATCAATTAGATTAATCATTGGGTGTAATTGAGCTAACTTCTTTGGTCAATTCTGTATTTGTCTATTACATAGTTATCTTCCCTTGCTGGTGTTAGGAGTATTACATCATATATTAGTTTTTTCCACAAAATAATGATAATCAACACGTACCCAAATGGGCAGATAACTCTGTTATATGATATGCATGTAAATAACACTACGAAAGAGTTCAATATTTACCTGTACCTCATGGAGGCGATAGCAAATTCACTGGGAGTGACAAAAGGAAGTTTCTCCATCCCCTAGGCCCAGATGTGGGGATATATTGACACATCATGTTAAACTGTTCTGTATAAGTCAATTTGGATGTACTGGATACTTAAATTTTGATACAGGCATTTTGTGACTTGGATGGTCCATAGACTATATCTATTCCTTTTCTTGAGTATAACACCTGTAATGTGATATATACTTAAAAAGACTAGAAGTTCAGGATCTATCCCACACGGTGACACCCCTAGTTTAGGATGTGATTTTGTCTAGGTTTAGTCCTATCAGTGATCTATCCCACACCCCTGTGATTTTGTCTAGGTTTAGTCCTATCAGTGATGTCTCTTTTATCTCAGTTGTGTAGTCTGTCATCAGATGAACCAGTATCTTGTTTTGATATCTTTAATTGCCCACATATACAAAAATATATTTTATAAAACATTTCTACTCTTACAATTTATTTTAGCCTTATCATAAGCAGTATATTTATGCATGTATAATATGCCATTTCCGGAATACAACATTCAGTCAGTTTAGTCATGTGACTTTCATCACCACGTGCCTTAATTTAGGGCACATTTGAAACAAAATGGCGGCATATGTAATGATTGTACACGGATGGAAAGTTACATATCATGACAGAATATTTAACATAAATTATCAGAACATATTGTATTTAATATAATCTAAATATAATCGAAAATTGAATTTAGACACTTTATTAGGAAATGACATGTAAATTATGGCATCAAATGGAGCTGTCGCCTAGCAGTTGAAAATCAACGGTAGCTGACGTCTAACTCACATTTATTGTATAACTTACCTGGGTGCATTTGCCAAAACTCAATAACAAATAAGAAACACAAAGCATAACAGTTTATCTTAGTTCCGTTATCGACAAGTATGACCAACAATGACCTTTACCCGGACATTGGTATTCTCTGTCACCACCATGACGGAAAAATGTGCCCTAAATTTTTCGCGGTCACATGACCAAATTAACGTTTTCTACCTCCTACCCAGAAGAATTCCTTGTATCCCGGAATCGGCGTATTCATTAAAGGCATGCTCCAGGTAGTTTGGCAACAAAGCTGATATACATGTACAGTCAAACCTGCCTATGCGTCACCCTGTATATTAAGTCATCCTGTCTAATGCGTCACATCCAAAGTCCTCCCGCGAGATTTCCTATATATTTCACCTTTATAATGCGTCAACCTGTCTAACGCGTCTGCGTCACCCAATTTTTGCACATATTTCGTACAAGACCTGTATACTGTGTCACTAAATTGCCGATCCTAGTCTTGCCTACATACCAGGCAGTGGGGTACTGGCTTGATTATTAAACAAACAAAAGGGATGTGAACACTCCTTGATCGGCACCCCACTGATCCTGATTAATTAGCAGCCTGGGCTGAATTTTCTAATTTGGCTTGGCAATGTCAATTTCACGTGTGTATAAGGCTAATGTGTATTATGGCTTATTAGGAAACAATATTTTGACCTTTCAATAAATTTTGTGATAACAGGTAGTGAGCATTACATCAAATACTGTTTAAAACTGTAAATTATTTACTCATGTTTTTAATGTCTAATAGGCCTAACACTCAGGTGTAAGTCACAAGCTTTGCAATCGTAATTTACTTTTGTTTTCTCTCTCTCTAAAATACATTTTAACTACTACTGTAACATATTAAGAATATTTTAGTTATTAGTAAGTTCTTCTGTTGTGATGAAAATTAAGAACATTCATAATTATGAAACATTTAAAACTAATTTGATTAAGCCCTAATTAAGGTAGGTCCATACTTTTGAAAATCGCGCCAATTCATATGACGCTATACCGGAAGTTGCGGAGGTTGTTTTGAATTCCAGAATGGTTTCGGATACGCCACGACATCACACTTGGATATTTTTTCAATAGGTGAAAATTGTCTACATATAATATTGAATGTTTAAAATCATTAAATAAATCAAATAAAAGCAGTGAAGTGAAAATTATATGCTATCTCTGAGGTTTTTGCGGTCCCTGTCGTAAATGGGAATGGATTTTTAAACACTGGAAGTGCCGTTCGTCGCTATAAATCATAAGAGGGGACCCGGCCTGACCGAAATTCCGGAATTCTAAAAAAAATCGCATACGGATTTCCTTTAAACACACAATTTGGAGAAAATCATAAAAACAAACAGACATAAGCCAGATATAATATCACAAAAACGTATGAACTGATGTGGAATGTTTTTTTGCGGCATGATTTTCAAAAAATAGTCAAATATAACCCATCTTAGCACTGGATGATATGGGGGTAGGTTTGCGAGTTACAAACTTCAAGCTTACAAAATTGTGAAATTTTGATCGAGGACCCCATGTTTTTATATGATATTTGAAAAACATATTACCTTGGGCATATCATATACAAATATTGTGAAATTGACATGGGTTTTCATTTCCTTTTTGACCTATTCATTGATTTTTTACGGGCGAAAATATGGCAAAACATGATAATTACGTATAGAAACGGTCCTGGGAAATAACAAAAATTAGTTAGCATTTGTAAAAATAAATAGTTTTGTATATTGTTCTATCGTAAGAAATTTAGGACAAAAAATCAACAGGATCGAGACTACATTCACCCTAATATTACAGAAAACATAATTTTATGAATTTTTAGGTCACCTGAGACGAAGTCTCAAGTGACCTATTCTAATCGCCTTTTGTCCGTCGTCGTCCGTCTTCGTGCGATTCGTACGGTGGTTCCGTCGTGCGTCGTGCGTCGTGCGTCGTTCTGCGTCGTTCATGTCCGTAAACAATTTACATTTTCGACTTCTCTTCTCAAAAACCACTGAAGCAAATTCAATGAAATTTTGCACAAACCTTCTAAGCATAAGGCCAATCCAAAATTGTGATTATATGGTCCCCAACTCCCTGGGGCTGTGGGAGGGGCCAAAAGAGGTTAAATTGACTATAATTTCAAAAATCTTCTTCTCCACTCACAGATGTGATGGAATCAATTACTCTTCATAGATAGAAAGGTCTAAAGGTCCTTTACAAACATTGTGAATTATTGACCCTGGGTCTCAGGTTTCCCCTTGGGGAGGGGGTTAAGTTTACTATAGTTTATATATAGGGAAAACACATTTTTGAGCATTATTTGGTCATTTGTAAAAGGAAATGAGTCAAATGTTATCAGAATTATCCCTATGAAATGGTCATTGAATCCTATTAACAAATTTTCCATGGCTGACTCCCAGGGGCCTTATGGGTGGGGCCCAAAAAGGGGTTCAAATAAGCTAAAACTTCAAAAATCTTCTTCTGAAATTCTGGAACTGGTAGAATCAAAATACTCTTCATAGATGGAAAGGTTTTAAGGTCCTTTACAAAAATTGTGAATTATTATGACCCTAGGGTCTTGTGTTTCCCCCTGGGGAGGGGGTCAAGTTTACTATAGTTTATATAGGAAAAACACATTTATGAATGTTATTTGCTTATTTTTTCATAGGAAATTAGTCAAACTGGGTTAGAATTATTAGGCCTGAGATAGCATTTTATCGTCATATCCATATTGGTCCTGGCCGACTCCCAGGGGCCTGAGGGGCCGGCCAAAAAGGGGTCAAATAGGCTAAAACTTCAAAAATCTTCTTCTGAATTCACAGATTTGATGGAACTAAATACTCTTCATAGATTGGAAGATGTTAAGGCCCTTTACTAAAATTGTGAATTTCATGGGCCCTGGGATCTCTCAGATTTTCCCCTGGGGAGGGGTCAAATTTACTATATTCTATATAGGAAAAAACACATTTTTGAGTATTATTTGATCATTTGTAATAGGAAATGAGTCAAATATTGTCAGAATTATTCCGTATGAGATGGCCATTGAATCCTTATAACCAATTTTCCATAAACTGACCCCCAGGGGCCTTAGGGGGCGGGGTCAAAAGGGGTCAAATAGGCTATAACTTCAAAAATACTTTCTTCTGAAATCCTGGAAATGTGTAGAATCACATACTCTTCATAGATGGAAAGGTCTTGAGGTCCCTTTACAAAAATTGTGAATTATATGACCCTGGGGTCTCAGGTTTCCCCCTGGGGAGGGGGTTAAGTTTACTATAGTTTTATATAGGGAAAACACATTTTTGAGTAATTATTTGATCATTTGTAATAGGAAATGAGTCAAATATTGTCAGAATTACCCGTATGAGATGGCCATTGAATCCTATTAACCAATTTTCCATAACTGACCCCCAGGGGCCTTAGGGGTGGGGTCAAAAGGGGTCAAATAGGCTATAACTACAAAAATCTTCTTCTGAAATCCTGGAAATGGTAGAATCACATACTCATAGATGGAAAGGTCTTGAGGTCCTTTACAAAAATTGTGAATTATATGACCCGGGGTCTCACGTTTCCCCTGGGAGGGGGTCAAGTTTACTAGGGAAAACCACATTTATGAGCATTTTTTGCTCAATTTTCATAGGAAATGAGTCGAACTTTTTTAGAATTATTAGCCTGAGATAACATTTTAATATCATATCTATATTGGTCCTGGTCAACCCCCTCGGGCAGAGGGGCGGGGCCAAAAGGGGCAAATAGGCCTAAAACTTTAAAATTTTCTTCTTAAATACTGGAAATGGTAGAACCAAATACTCTTCTTAGATGGACAGGTCTTAAGGTGTTTTATGAAAATTGTGAATTATATGACCCATCACGTTTTCCCCCTGGGGAGGGGGTCAAGTTTACTATAGTTTATATAGGGAAAACACATTTATGAGCATTTTTTGCTCAATTTTCATAGGAAATGAGTCAAACTTGTTTAGAATTATTAGCCTGAGATAACATTTAAATATTATATCTATATTGGTCCTGGTCAACCCCCTCAGGGCACAGGGGCGGGGCCAAAAGGGGCAAATAGGCTAAAACTTTAAAAATCTTCTTCTTAAATACTGGAAATGGTAGAATCAAATACTCGTCATAAAAAGGCAGGTCTTAAGGTGTTTTATGAAAATTGTGAATTATATGACCCTTGGGTCTCAGGTTTCCCCCTGGGGAGGGGGGTAAGTTTACTGTAGTTTATAAAGGGAAAAGACATTTTTGAGCATTATTTAGTCATTATAATAGGAAATTAGTCAATTGTAGTCAGAATTATCCCTATGTGATGACCATTGAATCTTATTACCAAATTTTCTATGACTGATCCCAAGGGGCCTTAGGGGCGGGGCCAAAACGGGTCAAATAGGCTAAAACTTCAAAAATCTTCTTCTGAAATTCTGGAACTGGTAGAATCAAATACTCTGCATAGATTGAAAGGTCTTAAAGTCCTTTACAAAAATTGTGAATTTCATGGCCCTGGGGTCCCATGTTTCCCTCTGGGGAGGGGGTCAAGTTTACTTTAGTTTATATAGGAAAAACACATTTATGAACATTATTTGCCTATTTTTCATAGGAAATTAGTCAAACTGGGTTAGAATTATTAGTCTGAGATAGCATTTTAACATCATATCCATATTGGTCCTGGCCGACCCCCAGGGGCCAGAGGGGTGGGGCCAAAAGGGGTCAAAATGGATAACATTTCAAAAATCTTTCTTCTGATTTCACAGATTTGATGGAACCAAATAATCTTCATAGATTAAAAAGTCAAATTTATAAAATCACTGACTGACTTCAAGGGCCTGATGGGCAAATATATAGTGTTTATATGCATGTCTTTGTTTCATTCTGTATCTGAACACAGGTGACCGTTAAGGCCCATGGGCCTCTTGTTCTATTTTCGGTCAGCAAATTTGCATGGATGGTATATTTCAAGCTCAAATATCTCAAAAAGCAGTTCGAGAACACCCATTTATCTTTATAGATTTGAAATCTACATGAAAAATGCAAGAAAATAAGACCTGTTAGAAAAAAATGACATGGGTTTTCCCAAAAGTATGGAGCTACCTTAATGCAGTATTTTTTCCAATATTTCATAGTATATGTTATACATATTATGGTGTCGCGATCCTTCGGTAACCTGTATATTAAGACACCTGTCTAATAAGACACATATTTGTCTGTCCCTTGGGGTGTCTCATTACACAGGTTTGACTGTATATGTTTTCTTTCAGAAAAAAAATACAAAATTATGAGCTAGTCAAACATTTAAGCTTATATGTAAATATTAAATTTGTTGGCTGCATGGAAACCTTCAATCTTCTAGACAATCCTCACAGTGGCCGTAACCTAGCAACTGACAGAGATCAAGATCACAACAAGTCTAGGGGTATGAATCGGGAGATCTCTCCTCGGACACTCGTGTTTTTACTTGCACTCTGTTTGTTTCATTCCATCCACATTGTGTTCTTCTTACTGCTTTGCATATTCAGATGATTGATGACATTTCCATATTCATTAATTTCATTATTAATGAGTGTTGAATATTCATTAGAATGCTGCATTTACTATAAATTACAGTTCTCTCCTAGCTGCCTGTGTAATTTAATATGTCATTTTAGTATGTTTAATATATAATGAAGTCAAATCTTACTTCCTTAAATTTTCATAATGCAAAAGATTCAAAATGGGGGATCCGACTTTTGTGATATCTATTTGGGTTGATGGATTGATTTAATGTTTTGCGTGTCTAACAAAATCTTTTTGATTCAAGTATAGTTTACAATGTTGAGTGAACAGTTCATTCAGTTAAAAGAAAAGTGCAATTTATATCCTGTTCACCAGTCTTGAGTGCTTTATAACGGACATGTTTGTTTTCCTGTAGTTAGAAATCTAAACACAAATGTCCTTTATCATTGTAGATAATATCATAGGTCCTTTAACCGTCAAATATTCAATTATACTGGCAGTGCTAGGGAGAAACAAGTCACCTTCACTTGTAACGGTTATGTTAACCGAAGTATATTCTTATTTCCTTTTTCTGATGTTTTGGACTCAATAGCTACTTAAATACATCAAATCAGGACATATGAAAACTTCCCATATGCACTGTTGCCTATGGAGGGTGTTAGTATAGCCTATAGTCCGCTCTCGATCTCCAGGAGCTATGATCACACATGAAGAGAGCATTTGTGATCATAACCCCTGGATTTCAAGCATATGTGTACAATTATCAAGTCTATACAGCATTCTTTATTAAATTTTAGTTCATCACCTCACTCTTTGTCGCATTTTCATCACATTTCTGTTCCTCCTTTTGTTCTTGTCAGACATTTTGCCAAATACAGCAGGTATGTAGAATCCATGGTGCAGTGAGAGGGTGTAACTTTGGGTATATTTACATTTTATTGTAATATATATCTGTTATGATTTACTTAACATTTACCAGTAAATTTCATTAGGCACTTTTAATACCACTTGAAGGAATTAATTTGATTTCAAGGCTGGAATATTTCATTCCCCTGCTTTAGCACCATTTGTAGACTTTAAGATATTTTGTGTACATTTTTGTACCAGGTTAAGGTTTTTCATCAATTTTCTTTATGTTGGAATTTTCGCTGTCATCATTTTACTAGGTATCAAGTAAAACGTTAGTAACTGGGATAATCTATAGAGTTGTAAGGCATGATATTTCTCATTTCATATATACTGTAATGGTAATTCTAAAATATCAAGAGGGGGGAGTTGTTATACAACATATTTCTCATTACAATTCTTCATTTATAATTGTAAAAAACAAAGAGACTTATAATCATTTGGGTGTATTACTATTTACAATGTGTGTTACCAGTGATTGAAATGTTCTTATAGGCCCGAATCTGATTAAAGTACAGATTCTTGTGCTTGCTTCACTTCATACAGGATCTGACATCCCATAAGGGGTCACTTGCTGATGACTTTATACTTCTTGAACCACCTAGGTACATTATGTACCTCAACTGAAAAGGATGTTCTGTCACAACATGAATTTCCACATAGTTACAATTTTTTCGCATCTTTTGCTCTTTGCGTAAAACTACTGCAAACATGAAAATTATTTAACAGCTCTTGCAAAAACTATTTTGATTGGTCAATTTCCAGAGAGTGACCCCTTATGGGATATTGTCAGACCCTCTATGAAGCAAATTGAGATTAAAGATCTGTATATTAATCAGGTTTCAGTATACCCGTCCTTAGCTTTCCCACTCATTATCATCTCACTGCTTTATACCCTGATGCACCAATTAATACATGGAGAGTGAAGTAACTAAGATTTCTTGACAACTATCAACATTTTAAGTGATTTAAACACATACTGTGTTATGGAATTTCGATAGCACTAAAACCATATACCATATGAAGACTGTGGCAATACTTTCTTTATCAAGCATGAATGAAAATTGGAAAATTATAAAAAAAATAGTGTGATTCTGATAAGTTTGAAATGTTGATCCTTGTCTGGTTTGCTGTGTTTTCCTCCTTTGAGAATCATTGGAATAACATTATGTTGTGTTTAACAGTATTGTCAAAAGGTGCGAGTACTGTCGTTAGTTTGTTATCATTAGTTTAATTAAAAGGTGCGAGTACTGTCGTTAGTTTGTTATCATTAGTTTAATTAAAAGGTGCGAGTACTGTTGTTAGTTTATTATCATTAGTTTAATTAAAAGGTGCGAGTACTGTTGTTAGTTTATTATCATTAGTTTAATTAAAAGCTGTGAGTACTGTCGTTAGTTTATTATCATTAGTTTAATTAAAAGCTGTGAGTACTGTCGTTAGTTTGTTATCATTAGTTTAATTAAAAGCTGTGAGTACTGTCATTAGTAAATGATCATTAGTTTAATTACCAGTGTTACTTCCTGTATGAGAAGTAGATACTCCCTTTGAGTATTGTTTCAGTTAGCCTTGATTTGATGTTTGATTGTTAAAATAGCCACCAGACCTTAAGTTGTTAAAGTTGAAATTTCTCTGCCGAATTGTAACACTAGATAATCTCCCCCTAGATTGAAACTTCATCACGTCAACTGTTAGACTGATATCAAGTAATTCTAAAATTATGGAGACTGGTGGCAAGACAATAATTACGACATTGTAGTCTCTTGTGAAATATAACTGCGGCTACCACAAAACAATATAATGCAGTGAAATACAACTCCGAAGAACTGAAGAAAAAAATCAATTATACTAAAAGAAAAATACTAATTGAAGAGAATAGCTATATAATATACATTTTGTATATGATATGATTTTGAATATACGGTATATATTTCCAATTTACCATTTCTTAATCGCTTCAAATTGTTTACTGCAGGTTTTAAATATAAAAAATTCAATAATATGTGCTGTGCCAACTGACTCAGATTACCTTCCATTTTGTAACATATATGACTAATGTATAGATTTATGACAGTTTTTGTATACTGTTATACAAAAAATTCTCAGAATCGTATTTCAGTAATACATTCATAACATCAAATGGCTGATGTTTTAAGATGGAATGTATCCTGTATACAAATAACCTTTCATATTTTGAGTGAATCCGATATAATATTTCAATAAATCTAACATATGATCTGTTAGATTTGATCGGCATATTGATTTTGAGCCTGGTGAGACTATACTGCAGGGCCATACAACATGTGGTCCTGCTTCTAGATTCTGGTATATTTGACAGCAAATTGTGACAAGCTGTAGAGATTTATGGAAATGCTATGGGAATGTCATGGTAGGCAGCATTTACCCAGCTGAAATATGATATGTTGGAATCGTTTTGGTTAACTTCGTCAGCAGATGAATTTTTCTATGGATTCATCTGGGTGTTAAATTTGGATAAACTTAAAGCTCATTGTGATATTGTACAAACTAGTAAAAGAAGAGTTTTTTGTTTTTTTTTTTTTTTTTGCTTTATTCTGTAATGATTCTTTCTTTTGATGGATTTGTTTAAAAACCACATTGCATTAACAAAAATTCAAAATCAGTGACCCCCTATAAAACAATGATCAACTGATAAAAGTTGATTGACCGATCTGTCTATAAATAGATAGGGATTTCCTGATTCAGTGCATCAAAGCGTCAAAGTCATTTAGCGTTTGAATGCGACACTCATTATTACTTTGATAACTTAAGCGTTTCTCGGTCGACAATTTTTCTTTGGTCAATAAAAATATGCATCGACCTCATCAAAATGCTATAATTGTATATTGATTCTGGTTGGAACAAAATTCTTTTGGGACGTTTGATTATTGTTTCTCTGTCATAAATTTTTAACCCAAAAGAAAATATGACAAAGCTGGTACTAATTTGTTTGATAAAAAACTATAAGCATTTCCTGCTATGGTTTCAAAACAAATCTATCAAAAAAAATTTATGAAACATCTTTTCTCTTGTACATCACCATAAGCTCTTACTTAATTTTATTTGATTCTTGAGGGTTCCTTCTTTATCTTATACTGATAAAGATATTGGAGTTTTGAGATTATGAAATGACGTGGTCAAGTAAGATTACTTGTGTGATTTCTGGTGAAAGTAACATTACAAAATCAGGTAAAAATTTTACAATCGCCTGAAAGGTAGGAATAACTGGTGGTGAATCCTACTTTACCAGTGTCATTTTGGTATCTTGAAAGTGATGTATTGACCTTATTGACTTTGGCTCTCTCACTGTTAGTCAGATATTTCATTAATTCTGCTTCTCACATTCTGCTTTCAGGTCAATAGGTTATCTTATACATTTTTTTTCTAACAAAATTTTACTTTTTTCTGTCATTGCTTTAAATGTTTTTTTCTTTACAGCCAAATTAACGCCCCGAAATAATAACCCTGGTACTCTCGTCCAACCTGAGTATGTACCAGGCCTGAACTTGGAGTTATCTCCCCGTACGGGGCCCACCCACAGGTCACACAGAGAGGCCCTGATCATGGATAACCAACCCTATATAGAAAACCGCATCCTGACCCCGAGTCAGTTTCGCCATGGTAACGAGGCTTCCAGAGAATTCGGCACTCAAACTGGTATGGGACGTTATACTCCACCCCTCGAATATGATGATAAAACGGTCAATGATACCGACTTATATGACAAGGGTTGGTATAGAATTCAGTCATAAGCATGGGCATGGTCAATATGAATAAGGCTTTCGCATGGTCAGTATCGATAAAGTATATGGTCAGTATCCATAAAATATATATGGTCAGTATCCATAAAGCATGGTCACTATCAGTAAAGCATGGTCAGTATCTAAGCATTAATGTGGTCAGTGTATGTTATGACATAGTATATGGTCAGTTTAAATGTGGCATGGTCAGTATACATAAGACATGGTCCGTATGAGTAAGGCATGTCAGCCATTGTAATCTTTTATGCATGGGTATGATCACAAAGTATAGATATTCACATTTATTTGTAGATTTTCACCAGCCAATTTATAACATCATTGTCTGCTTTCTAAGTTAATTGTCTGCATGTCTCCACATATAAGTATCTAGGGACCTTAGCGGCACAAACCTTGCATGCAGCACCATTTTGTAGCTTGTTATATTATACTCACTACAGAGATGTATTGATTTGGCTAAACTCGGTGTACTCCAAACAAGCACCATGCTAGTTGATCACACACAATTATTACTGTATTTTAATGTTTTGTGAAATGTACATATTATATCTACACTACTCCCTTGATATTTTTTGGTAATGGTAAAAATGAATAGACATGCATGTTAACTAGATGTATAACCATTTTCTGCCTCTGGCTCAATGGTATCAGGCACTACCAAAACAGTATACAGAGCATTGTAGGTAATAAACAAATTCCTTGGGGTAATCTCCAACATTTTTTAGATCAGTCCATCAATAATTACTTCTGTATAACTTAGCAATGGATTCTTGAGGGGTTAAGCATGGTAAAAATATTATAAGCAGATTTACATTATGGAATGATTAAATACTGCATTTAACCTAATAAGCACTCCAGCCCTCTTCCTTAGGCCTCAATTTTACTTACCACGAATTACATGAGATGACAACATGAAAGCCTTTAGTTTCTGTATTGCTTTGTTTAACTAACTTATTTATGGCTTACTTTGCAGAATCATTTTTTCTAGTCCAAATTTGGTTACATTAAGCCCCCCACCCTATTTGTTTCAAATTCTTAAAGCACTTATTCGGCCAAATACTGTATTTCTATTGGAAGGACTGGTCATAGTTGTTTAACAATAATCAATATAAAACTTACAGAAAGAAAAATGACTATATGTGCTAAATTAGCCTCATCCTGATAATGTATACCTAATGTATTGTGTAACTCAACAATTCAGGTATAACTCCTAGAATATGAAAATTAAACCGCAGAGGAAATAGGTTATACAAAGTACATGTATGAGACATGCAATTTTAAATGTTTGGCCTGTATGGATCAGAAATATGGGGACTTGTTTACTGTTAAAGCATATATATTGATTCTTGTCAACATAAATATAGAATATTAACAGTCAAAGATACAGAAATGTTGATGATTGTTTCTTTTAACTACAGTCGAGTTTGGTACAAACACAGACTTTGGGACAAATCGAGAGGAAAGTGAGGTCCACATAATGTATAATGCACAGGGGAAGAGAGTACGAGTAAAAAGTGCAGCAAAGGAAGAAACCAAAAAATATCAACGAAAACCAGAACCCCCTGCAGAAAAGAAATCAAAATCCAGGGTGAAAGAGGAAAAAGAAAAAGAAAAACCAAAATGGAACTTTCAGAATAAAAGACGTAAAAAGCCAGTGAAACAGTCAGAAAAAGATCCTTATTTTGCCGAGAAAAGAAAGCAAAGTGAAATTAGAAGGCTAAAACGAGAACAGGAGTTATTGAACTTGGTGAACATGAATCGTGATCGTATACCTACAGAGCGACCAAAGGGGTGTTCCTCGCGTGGCCACTCACCTGTGTCTGATCACGAAGGTCATAGGTCAAGGAGTATTGAAAGGTTAAATGCTAGTCGTAGGTCAAAGTCACATTCACCTGAAAACGTCAGTGCGCGCAGGCAACAGACATACAGGGCACACTCGCCCAATGTAACACAGCGTACGTCTTCGCCTGGGGCTGGACAAAAAGTGATTGGACATATTGAGAGCAGTTACAACACAGTCAGGGGGAGATCACCCCCAGTCCCCGCCCTAAGAATTAAAAAAGACAATGCGTATGACGTACACCTAGCAGATAAACAATCTGCTCGTAAGTATGGTGATAGTGATCCCTTAGATATACCACTTACCGACGGCGAGTTTGTGCCATTCATGAGAACTGTTGAAGTGCTAGATCCGGCTCGAGCGGGCTCTCCGCTACAAATATCTAGGGAGCCCACGGCTATCATCAATGCCCGCAAGGCCTATATCAAAGGTTTAAGACCTGGCGACTATGGTAAAAAGTCTGAGCCGTATGAGGATAGATTAAAAATACCAGGAGAGGAGAAGTCTAAGGTAAGAATATTGTAAATAAATTTCTTGATCTTCAGTCACATTCTCCATGTTTTACTTAAATATTTATATTTGTGTTTATTATTGTAAAAAATTTCAACTGTACAATAAACTTGTTGATACTTTTCGGGGTGGCACAAGTTTTAATCATTTCTCAAGTTTTAATCAAAGATTTGAAATATAACCTGGTGAAGATTTTTTTATTTGAAATAGATAGCACTTTTTCAAATATTAACAAATTAGATAAAATTTTGATGTTGCTAGGACCCCATTATGAACCCTGCCTTGGTAATGGACCATCCCACACACAGACAGGACGCCATTCTTCAACAACTCTCCTCACTCAAAATGGTAGGTACAGACTGTTAAAGTCTTCTTAGTGTGTATTATTGAGTCAGAAATATGAATACTATGTTAATTTGACTAATTTGTGGATTAGGGTAACCCTATTTTTGAATTTATGAAATTTAAAACCTTGCTAAATTGTTAAAAAATCATGGTACATGGTATTACATTTCACCTCATATCATATTAATGACGCTTTAATAGGCTACAAGTCTAATTGGTGAAAACAAACCTCTACGAATATATCACAAACAGTAAATCGTGAAATTTTACTCCGGGGAATTTAACAATTATACTGAGTATTGTCCATGTCAGTATCTTTTCAGGTCTTGTTAGCGTCTTTGAAGTTTATTATTGAATACAAATCATAGCTAAAAGCTGACATAAAAAAATTAAATATATGTTAAATATGAAAGCTTTTACATATTATGTTATTCTGTTCTGTTTGATAATTGGCCATGTAGTCAAAGTTATCCCTTCAGGTCCTATGGGCCTCTTACATTTATACTTCTAATTCAATCAAAACAAAATTTAAGTGCAGAAATTGAAGTAATGTTTTCTGAGGAGTTAAGAGTAATATTCATGTGTATACTGATCTTGTTGAGATTAGATAACTTGATGGTATTTAAGTGGCTTGTGTTTACCATCAATCTTCATTCACAAATAAAAAATACTGAAGCACCACCAAAGGAGCATTACAAACACAATGACACAGTCTGTATGTTTGAAGTTTTTCTCCAGCTTCTATGATAAAACCAAGTTAAATGAACTCACTTGCTTAATTTTTATTATGTTTTTTTTATTATTTTTTTTCATTTGAATTGTTCGTAACAAATCTGTTTTACACAGCATAGTGTTTGATGATTAAAGTGAGATCTGGAGAGCCCATTGATTTTCCTAGTTATGTGACACAGTCTATTATAGCAGGGAGAATTCAATTTTGTCAGACATTCTGTTAAATTGTTTGGTGGCTAGATGAATGAATCCCTGGTGTAATTTTTTCCTGTGTTCTGATAAAGCATAATTGCTTTGAGTCTCAAATGTTCCACTTTTGTCACGAACATACTCAACTGAACATAAAACCATAGTCATTCTTATCTCTGATAGTTACTACAATAACTATTCATTGCTTCAAAATTGATAGAATTTTTAAAGATACCAATATATTCCATGAAAGTTTTGTTCTGCAATTTAGTTTAAAGTTCTTCAGAGGAATGAAGATAACGACAATATTCACTTGATCCACAGGATGTTAAAAGAATATGAAATTATAGATTTCTCAAACTGGTTTATATCTATTGTTAGGATATTTGTCCTAAAATTTACAAATTCTGTCACATTTGAATGATGGTCCTTGAATCACAGAAATTGAAAACCATTATTCTTTTTTTTTGTGAAATAAATGATAACTTGTCCATATATATCTGAGATATCATTTTGACATCAGTGACGTGTATCACATATATTTATATAGTGCTCTGGGATCTAGATATTCCTCTTTAAAAGATATTGAGATTTCTCCTTTTCCATGTTTAATGTCAATCAAAGTATTGATCAGGTGTCACAAAGGGGTTGTAAACTATCAGTCCTGTTATGGTTGTGGGTCAAATGAGTAATATCAACTGCTCTAGGTAACACAGGATCCTTACACACGTATGTCTGTAAGATACAAAATACTTCAAACTGGAAATATGGAGCAGGGAAGGAATTCCAACTACTGTTATGGTTGGATTATTGAAATAACCATAGTCATTTAGGGACATGAAATTCAGAGAAACCATTAGGAATAAAGCATAAAGAATGGCTGAGGTGGTCCCGGGAGAGATAGATGTTGTTCACCATGTCTGTACTATATCTTCTGTCCTGTCACGTCACATCCCACTTTGATATACTTGTACATGCATAAATGGGGGTCTTTTTTATTAGGTCACCTGAGACGAAGTCTCAAGTGACCTATTCTAATCGCCTTTTGTCCGTCGTCGTGCGTCGTCCGTCGTGCGTCGTATGTCCGTAAACAATTTACATTTTCGTCTTCTTCTCCAAAACTGCTGAAGCAATTTCAATGAAATTTTGCACAAACCTTCTAAGGCATAAGGCCAATCAAAATTGTGAATTATATGGTCCCCACCCCCCAGGGGGCTGTGGGAGGGGCCAAAAGGGGTAAAATTGAGTAAAATTTCAAAAATCTTCTTCTCTACTCACAGATGTGGTAGAATCAAATACTCTTCATAGATAGAAAGGTCTTAAGGTCCTTTACAAAAATTGTGAATTATATGACCCTGGGGTCTCTAGTTTCCCCCTGGGGAGGGGGTTAAGTTTACTATACTTTATATTGAGAAAACACATTTTTGCGCATTATTTGGTCATTTGTAATAGGAAATGAGTCAAATGTTGTCAGAATTATCAGTATGAGATGGCCATTTAATCCTATTAACAAATTTTCTATGACTGACCCCCAGGGGCCTTAGGGGCGGGGTCAAAAGGGGTCAAATAGGCTAAAACTTCAAAAATCTTCTTCTGAAATTCTGGAAATGGTAGAATCAAATACTTTTCATAAATAGAAAGGTCTTAAGGTCCTTTACAAAAATTGTGAATTATATGACCCTGGGGTCTCACGTTTCCCCCTGGGGAGGGGGTCAAGTTTACTATAGTTTATATAGGGAAAACACATTTATGAGCATTTTTTGCTCAATTTTCATTGGAAACGAGTCAAACTTGGTTAGAATTATTAGCCTGAGATAGCATTTTAATATCATATCCATATTGGTCCAGGCCGACCCCCTGGGGGCAGAGGGGCGGGGCCAAAAAAGGTCAAATAGGCTAAAACTTCAAAAATCTTCTTCTAAAATTCTGGAAATGGTATAATCAAATACACTTTATAGATGAAAAGGTCTTAAAGTTTGTTTATAAAAATTGTAAATTACATGACCCTGGGGTCTCCTGTTTCCCCTTGGGGAGGGGGTCAAGTTTACTATAGTTTATATAGGAAAAACACATTAATGAGCATTATTTGCTCAATTTTCATAGGAAATGTGTCAAACTTGGTTAGAATTATTAGCCTGAGATAGCATTTTAATATCATATCCACATGGGTCCTGGCCGACCCCCTGGGGGCAGAGGGCGGGGCAAAAAAAGGGTCAAATAGGCTAAAACTTCAAAAATCTTCTAAAATTCTGGATACAGTAGAATCAAATAATTATAGATGGAAAGGTCTTAAGGTGTTTTATAAAAATTGTGAATTATATGAGCTTTGGGTCTCACGTTACCCCCTGGGGAGGGGTCAAGTTTACTTTAGTTTATATAGGAAAAACATAATTGTGAACATTATTTGCCCAATCTTTGTAGGAAATTAGTCAAACTTGATAAGAATAATTAGCCGAAGATATAGCATTTTAACATTCATATTGATCTGTCCTCAATGACCCCTTGGGGGACCAGAGGGGCAGGACCAAAAAGGGTCAAAATGATTAAAATTTCAAAAAATACCTCTAAGTTCACAGGTTTGATGGAAGCAAATACTCTTCATAGTCTAGAGAGTCAAATTTATAAATCACTGACCAACTTCAAGGCCCAGCATATAGTGTTTATAATGTCTTTAATTTGTTTCATTATTTGTTTTATTATTTGTTTCATTATATATTCTAACTCAGGTGACCGTTAAGGCCCATGGGCCTCTTGTCTTATAGTAAACTGCCTACTAGTCTCTAGAATATTATAAACATCATTATAACTTAGCTTTATTATTTTTGTCACTCTGACATGTCTGATTCTACGTTTCAAACTAGGAGATAATCTTGTGCTAACTGATTTCCTGGGGATGGTATGTTGATGTGCTGTTCATGTTTAATAATGAAGCTTCAAATTATATACATTTAATGATTAGTAATTATATTCTGCGTTAATTTTAGAATCTGATGCAGAGGCGGAGGGAGTTAGAGACATTTTCTCCAACAGACTTTGAGTAACGGATCCAACCAATGATCTGTGGAGCCATTCTGTGATATTTTTCGAATTCCTTGGAAAACATGAACTTGTGTGCTTTTTTGCATATTTGAACTCAAAGTAAGTTTATCATTTGAAAACATGTACATTTGTTAGGAACTATTTTTATGGGTTTTTTTATAACAAGTAAGATAGAAATTATTATTTTGAAATTAAAATTTATGTAATAAGTATTTGTGACACTCTGAAGGAGACTTTATGATCCCTGAATAATGACTGAAATATCCTGCATCAGCCTACACGTGATGTCTTGTTTAGCATTTCAGTGTCTGTCTACATTTTGTTCATGGCTGCATACCATCAATTGTATAATTAAAAAAACTTTTCCTTAACAAGCAACGATGGAGTTAGTCTTCCACACCCAATGTGAATTAATTACCTTCTTGTCTTTTTACCAAAAAAAAGCTGTTGCTGCTTCACTTTCGCTTGATCAAAAAACTGAGAAAAAAATACTATCATCTCTTTAATTTGCAATCATTGTTCACAAGATTTATACAATTCCATTTCTGTTTCATTTCTGTATCAAAATTTAATTTGCTAAGTATTTTTAACTAAAATTTTTATTTCATGGCAAATTGTTAAATGTTAGTGCTAGAAAAGTGTTCTTCATGTTTAATAGAATTAAGTGTTCATAATTATCCAAGGGTTCTCCTGTTCTTACCCTGCCATGATCTGTAAAGTCTAAATGATTCTCTCATTTCTAATGTGTCATACAAAGTGATGAAATGTAATGAAGGTTCCAATAGATTTTTATTATCTATTCTCCCAACTCATCAACACCATGTATCGCTTTCTGAGTTTGGTTGCTTGATGGTGCATGTATTTATTGACTGAGAAGATTTTTGACTCCTACACAGTCTGTATACTGTGTATGAATATGGTGTTTGATAATGATGATCAGTAGTATCTATAAATACTGAAGTGGCCAAAGTTCACATATTGTTTGTATGTTTTGTTTTTTGCTGTAATATTATGCCAGTGACACTTATTTATTGTAAATTTTCTCCACATAGTAGAGAGATTCTGTGAAACATTTGTCTCATATATGTACAAGCGTGTTGAGTCTTTTACAGAGTTATCTGCTCTTGAGAGTCAATACTGATTGTTACGTCATCAGTTTGTGTGGTACAAAAATTTTCCCTAAACTATGATGCCATGCTCAAAAACACATGACATCACAATAATTACCTACTCACAAGATCAGATAACTCTGTAGTATACAAATACAGAATTAACATGGGGGGTCAACCACATTCTCAATTTTGTGTATGGAGATATTTTTGCATTGGAGGTATTTTTCTCTACACATGGTTCATACATCACTACACAATAACACATAGGCGATATTTTTATCTATATTTCCCCCTCTGTGTTAAGTACAGTCAATTGATTTGATATGTCCTGTCTTATGTTGCTATACATATTACGTCTTTGTTATTTATCTGTTGTATATTCATTTTGAAGATTGAGATCTAACATAAACGAAATGAACAGTTGTGATAATTTATTTTTGACATTGTGAATTTCTGATAAAAGTGGTTCCCATCAATTGTCTCGCCAATTCTACATCAAAATGCATTACATTGGTGCTATGTATAATCTTGTATGATTAGACAACCTTGTTTTACCTGCACAGGTAAATCTGTAATCAGAATTAGACAAGTTACATCTGTATACATGTCTTACCTGTAATCAGTGATTCATTAACATTTTCTTTCACTTCTTAGCTGTTTCCTGTAACATGATTTTTAGGAAATGATCATTTTCTTTAAGAAAAAGACTATAAAACTGTTAAAAAAAACTTACATGTATGCAATGTCATGAAAGTAAGATACTTTTATATATACAAAGAAAACTTTACAAGAACAGACTATAAATGATCAATTTAAAAGGTACTGAAAATGTGATTTAAAAGTAATAATTTTCGTAAAACATGTACATGTATTAAATTTATTCATTCTCATTCCTGTGATATCTTCAGGTGTCCACCAATATTGAATTGTGTTGTAGTAATAGAAGCTAGTGGAAGAGAATTTGAGACAAGTTCTTTACAGAGTTAAGAACGCCTCATTCAAAAATTGCTGAAAAAAATTCTGTTGTGCTATTTGGTATCTTATTATCAGCATTGTTGTGAGTCAGATATAAGGTACTTCTTTTTCCGCTTTCTCTTTGTTGTATAATGGAGGAACATTTTGTTCATAATTCATTACGCATTATTTGTTCAGTAAGGGCAGGCATTTGATGGGTAGCAGAGACACGAATCAACTAATATAACATGTTCAACAATGCGAAACGTCCGACGTTTGATGATGTTTGTCCGAGGTTTCCGATTGTCAAAAATCTTACATTACATTTTTGGATTAAGCGTATCTTAGGAGAAGATCATAGTACTGTTTTACCTATTCACCCATGAAAATTTTCAATGGACTGATCTAGTCTTTGATTTAGAAGAGTCCAAATGTGTCTTCAGGGGTAAGTGAGTTAAAGCAGACTTTGTAATCAATGTCTAAACAGACTGTCTATTGTTGATAAAAATAGAAAATTGTGTCCTTTTAGTGTTAGACAGTTACAGTAGTGAATGTTATTGTCGATAACAGACACAAACGTCATTCTTCTTAATGTTATAGAAAGGAATATTAATAAGTACATGTACATTGTGATTTCAGGGCAAACCTTTCATGTGACATTTAGGCAAAAATGCTTTTGTGTTTTAATCTTACAGGCAAAAAGTGCCAAACTTGAATGAGGTATTAATTGTAATGATATTAAAATAGAGAACTCTTCTTAGAGTTGTAATTTAAATAATTGTGATCTGAATGCCAATGAAATTGAATCTCGTTGATTTGTTAATGTTATGTAAGCAGATACTATATGTAGGAGTATCAAATTCTTTACTCAATACATTTTGTATAAGTAACAAACTAGGGACTTCTGCAGTATATTAGACAGTCGACCAACATAACTGAAGACCACATTACTTCTAATTAAAGCCCTTGTCATAGGAGGCTGATTTTGTTAATTAGTATGGTATACATTGTATGACACCACAAGGTTATGATGTCTCTGTATGGTTTCCTAGTGGTCATACAGTTAGTTAGAATAGGCCTGTTTATTGTATGGACAGACATTGATCTTGGTTTTTTACCCAAAATTGCCTAACTCATTCACCCCTGTACACTCATCTGACCTCTTCTAATTCAAAGGTGGAAACATTCCATTATGAATTTCCAGGGGGAATGAGCTAACCCTTTGTAAGAGATTGGCTGGCCATCAATGCTGAACTTGTACACTGGGCAGAGATGTCTGTGTTATGTAACTTACCCATTTGAAATTCTGTATGAATCATTCAGCTGTGACAGAGGGCTTTAATTAGAATGAATGTGTTTCTCAGTCTGTTTAACCTCTAGCTAGTCTAATTAGGTAGAAACGTAACTTATTATGATGAAATGTACACAGGAGATCAACTTTGTACCAAAGACATCAAAATGATTAAAATGAATTTTACCTAACAAATTGTCTTCTCTTATTAATTGCATCAGGGATGTGACAAAATCAGAACTAGGGATATGGCATTATCAGAATCATTAATGTGACATTATCCAAAATAGGGATGTGATGTTATCAGAAATTGGGATGTGATACTAGCAGAATCAGGGATGTGATATTATCAGAATCAGGGGTATCATCAGAACCAGATATGTGAAATAAACAGACTAGATTATGCGACATTTTCAGAAACAGGAACATGGTATTAGTGAAAATATGAGTATAATATCATGTAGGATATAGGAGTATAATATTATCAGAAACGTAGATGCTACATTATCAGAAATGTGTATTTTATTGTCGGATAAAGGGGTGTGATATTATCTGAAGCAATAATGTGATCTAAGAAATAGTGGTGTTATATTATCAGAAATATGGATGTTACATTTTCGAAGTTAGTTAAATGTCATTTTAAGAGACAAGAATGTGATATCAGAATCGGGATTGTAGCATTGCCAGAAGCAAGAAATATGGGTATCATATTGTCTTAATTAGAAATATGTCAATATCAGAAACAAAATGTAGTATCAGAATCAGGTGTGGCATTATCAGAATTAGGGGTATGTGGCAATAGGAAGATGTTTAATTGAAATAATCATCCAGGAGATCTATAAGGCCCTCTGGGCCTCTTGTTTGTATTGAATTAGTTTGATATGTTAATTAAACATCTGTAGAGAAATGTCGCACTTACACTTTTAGTACGGAATGTCCAGTACGTTTGTACCGAGAGACCTTGCTGTATTTCGTCACAGCTAAAGCCATGTGTTCACTAATTCGACTTGGCACCTCCATCTGTACAGGGAGGGGATAACATATCCATTGTTTGGCGTCACGCCATCCAAAAGATATATCTCAGAAACGGAACTTCACACACAGGCGAGGCGAGGCTATCTATATCAAAACAGACGCAGATTATACCGATACATTGTTAATGTCACCTCCATGTGAAATCCTTTCACGAGATTCGTCAGAATTCTATTTACAGAAAATCGTACATTTTGTTTGGTATGCGCAACATTGTACTCGCCCCCCCCCCCCTGTGTACTCATTATCTCGAATTCTTTTGGAACTGCGAAGTATATGCATATTCGAGATATAAGAGTCTTGTTATTAATGTGAAGTTTGCGCTGGACATAACATATGTATTTAAAATCGATTTCCGTTATTTCTTTCTGAATGTAACGCTATGAACAATTAAGGTAGTTTCGCAGATCAGATATGACGTGGTTATCCGCTAAAATTAATGCACACCTTAACAAATACTTTTACAGTATATTACACTCTTGTCAACTATGAACTTACCAAGATCTAAACTAATTAATTCAACATTATTTTTTATTCTTATTAAAACTACATTGAAATATCAATTTTCAATAGATGAGTAACATTAATATGACTACAAACCTATAAAATTATTGGCATTTTATTTTTTGTGAAATCGACAGGAAAATCATTTCTCCAATAGATTATTAACATAATAATTAAACTATAAATCTAATATTGTTATCGGCATTTTAACTTTTTATTACATATTTTTATTTCTTTTAACCTAGTATTATATTTTTTGTTTACAAATTTCCGGCCTGTTAAACATGTGTTATTTGTGTTGCGTCAGAGTTAAGGGGGGCTATGGGGTCATACAGAATGACGAGCGAACAATTAGAATTTCTACAACTGACAGACACAAAAATGCTGACTGTATGACAGATCCACGTGTATTTGGTATGAATGGATTTTAATAGTGCAGAACAACGCTCAAAATCAGAAACGTGATACCAGAGAGGTCATTTGTGTTTCGTTTTGTTGAGAGTTGATACGTAAATCGGTCGACTTTTCTTTATTTAGGATGAACTGTAAATAGGGATGGAAGTTTAATCTGAATTATCGGAGTTCAAATGGGGGAGGCGGAAGTTGAGTAATCAATTACAATTTTATCTATTTTATTGACAAATAGTGATTTATAACAAGCCTATGTACATAAACAAAATTCCTTAAACTTTCATTAAATAACAAGTATTGTTTACAAATGTGACTCATTGACGGCGGACAAAGTAAGTACATTTTATTGATATTGATTTCAATGTTTATCTGTTCCTTACTGATACATGTATTGTCACATCATAATAATTAGTATCTTCAAAGATCTAAGTAATCACAATGTTTACATCTATTTTATTCTAAATTATTTCAATTAACTCCGCCGGGTTAATATCACATCATATTTACCAGTATAAAAGTCCATAATTGTATAATAAGCTTGCTTTCATCATGCATCCTCTATTCGACCTTTTTACTATAGTGTCAAATGTCGCGCAGTACAATTACGAACTTCTCTAAACTAAAAATGACATCATTCCTTTTGAACTTATCTTTTGTTTTAGGGCGAGGTATATGTACTGTCAGTTATCAGAATTTTAACATTATTTTGTTTCCCAATCCCTGAATATCTTCTTAAGCAGAATTCGTCCTGGTTTCTGTTCCCGGAATGTCGGGATGGATAGCGATGATGGAGGTTTTCTCTCGGTGAGAATGACACAACATGGATATCACAGTACTGAATTATCTAACCGCCAGGTCGTATGTACCAGGAGTATACAGTTACTACATCGTAATCCACACTTGTTTGTTTGATTAAATTAACTTCCGAATATAACAGCCAGGGCCATTAAAGGACGGTTTCCCATGTATGCGATGTTTTGCGTGTGCGAAGTTCGTGGTGGGTGTTTTGGGAAGCTGCTGTGTCTTCTTGTATAGTAAAACTCTTTGTCTTTTCATAGTACTAAATCACTGAAGCATGCCGCTGAAGGTGACCGCCTTATATCCCTACAGCCCAATAGTCCGAAAGCCCGTTAGTCCGAAGGCCCGATAGTCCGAAGGCCCGATAGTCCGCCAACAAATAATATAACTTGAATTTATATGCTAACAGTACCCGAAATGAAACAAACATTTATTACAGTGTTCGATACAAAAGACCCTGTATGTGACTCTGAAAATGATAATTAAGAACGAAATGTACAGTTAAAAAAAAGAATTGTCCGATTTATACATTATTTACGGGAAGAACGATGGCTACAGGACGTTACCCTGAAGAACTCAACGTTTGGGTAATGATGTCACAGAAGTTATATCAATTAACTCGAAGTTTCTAAAAATGCAAAACTTTGAGTCGATATGTTATAGTACATATCGATCCTCACCTGCCATGTATTAACCAATGTATAAAAGTCATTTTTTGTAAGATTTGATGATTTATATACATCATTCATTCATGGAGTAATGTCTATCCTTATACAATTAAATAACATTGCACATAAGGTTTACTTTCTTCGAACATCTTAAAGCTTGTATGTTTGTAAGAAAAATCATTGAAGGTATTAGGCCATGGGCTAGGAGGGTCCCACATGCACCCCCCCCCCCAAACCTCCGAACCAATATTTTTCTTAACCCTTATGACCCACTGATCACAAATCAAAATGTTAACATTGCATAAGTTGGGATGAACTTCCGGTTATGACGTCATCAAGATGGCCGCCATCTCAAATTTCACTAAAAAATGAAAAATAGTCATAACATTGCCATTTTTCAACCGAAGTAGACAAATGAGGTATCAAAATGACCACAATAGAACAATTAAAACATATCAGGACCAAATAACCAAATATATGTAGTGATTTTTACGCAGGAAGTGAAAAAATAGGATTTTAAGCTCAAAAATGGTATTTTTTTAGTAAATTTTTCATATTTTGCTTGACGCAACAAAAACGTTTTCCAACCGCAAACTATTATTTCTAATTAGTTTTGTGTCCACTTATAAATCAGTTTAAACAAAAACAAGAAAAAAAAACAATGTTAACATTGTATAAGTTCCGGTTATGACGTCATCAAGATGGCCGCCATCACGAATTTCACTAACAAATGAAAAATATTCATAACATTGACATTTTTCAACTGAAGTAGACAAATGAGGTATCAAAATGACCACAATAGAACAACAAATACATATCAGGACCAAATCATCCAATATATGTAGCGATTTGTACGTAGGAAATGAAAAAATACGATTTAAGTTCAAAAATGGTATTTTTTCAGCAAATTTTTCATATTTGTCTTCATGCAGCAAAAATATTTCCCAACAATTATTATTGATCGTAATCAGTTATTTGATCTCTTGTCAATCAGTAAAAACCAACAACAAAATATATAGAAATGCAAAAGAGAATTATTGTTATACCATCATTTGGTTTACAAAGCATCACCGTTTGCGTATACAGGTCATATGATAGTGTTTTGTTCCAAAACCGTCGAGACTACAGTTTCCTGGTGTCTTAGAATTTCCTGAATATAATAGTGAAAATTTAAATCTTAACAAAGAATTTTGGGTTGGCTGAATATCTAAGTGGGACTTCAAAATAATTCACTTTCATGTTCGAAATGTTGTACACTAGTAGCGTCTCAAACTGAATTATTACAGCAAAATGCCAACTAATAGCTATATGGTATCAAATTAAAACTGAAGTAATTCTGTCATACCGCAAATACCATGACACTTTCTGTGCCTTTTAGAATGAGCACATCCAGTGTTATTTCCTGTGTATAACGTCAGGAAATGTCATATGGTTACTTAACAGTGTCACATATTTCTTTCACTAGTTCTTTGTCTTCGATAGCGATGAGCTGATGTGACATTACATTACCGGGTTGCCATCGTGGTTGTAGCTTGTCAACCGTCCATGGCCAGAGTTAACATAAGAAACATCAGTGTCAGGGATGTAGGAGCTCTTCCTGTTTCCAACCTAGTGATTCAAATATCATATATGATGTTCCAGACTATCAGATCCACATTCTGCGAAGATTTGAGCTGGTTCTCCTTATTTCGTTTGAAGCACAATTCCTCATTCTTGTGAACCTTCAGTGACCATAGATGGCACAGGTGGATTCTTTGAGGTCATAAATGAGGTCTGCAGTGAAGTTCCACTATTTGACAAGTCTGAAAAGCACTGTAGAAAATTTTATTTCTGGAGAGTCTTCAATGGTCTCTTTACGCATACACCAGATGTGACACAACCAGCACCTTCAAGGGAGTGGGAAAAGTCAGACCAATGAAAAACATTTAACATTAATGGCCTCATTAATGACCTCGATAATATCACCTGTACCATTTATGGGCGCACGAGGGTCCACTAGATTAATGAATGGTACTTCATACAAATTATGGAGCTATGTGCTAAGGAGAACCAATTCCACCATTCGAATAATGTGGATCTGGTGTAGTTTCCATTATGCCGAAGAAGTCTGGAACAGTATATACGATATGTTAGAATCTGAGGGAGATCCCATATCTCTGAACCTATTGTTCCTGATATGAACTGGCCAAGGATGGGTTATGAAAGATGACAGGCTAGAACAACATTGGTAATGTACTGTCACATCAGCTCATCGACATTGAAGACAACGCTATGGCTTTCGACGAATTTGATACTGATATCTCGATTATTCTGATAATTTGGACTACCAGCTACCAGACATGCCGAGTCTCTTCAGTGGATGGAGCAGTGAGGCGAGAAAGCACGTACAATGATAATGGTTATCATTAAGAACCAGTGAAAGAAATATGTGACACTGTAGTAACCATCTAACATTTTGCCTATGCTATCCATAGGAAATAAATAATGAATGTTCTCATTTTCAAAGACACAAACGTTCTGGACATGATATAAACAGAAACACAGGCTAATATAGGTTACATTTGTTACTCTATCAGTAGGTGTTGTGCTGTAATAATTATTTTTGAGACGATGGTCAGCGTCAGCGGTTTCGAGTTCGTAAAATAGCATATGCCCATTATACGCACCTGGTGATGTTTTGTAAACCTAATGAGGGTATAACAATAATTATCTTTTGCATTTCTATATATTTTAATTTTTGTTGGTGTTTTCATTGATTTATTGATTGATAAGAGATCAAATAAGTGATTACGAATAATGATTTGTTGTTGGGAAACATTTTTGCTGCATGAAGACAAATATGAAAAATTTGCTGAAAAATTACCATTTTTGAGTTTAAAATCTTATTTTTTCATTTCCTACTTACAAATTGCTACATATATTGGATGTTTTGGTCCTGATATGTACTTGTTGTTCTATTGTGGTCATTTTGATACCTCATTTGTCTACTTCAGTTGAAAAATGTCAATGGTATGAATATTTTTCATTTTTAGTGAAGTTCGTGATGGCGGCCATCTTGATGACGTCATAACCGGAACTTATACAATGTTAACATTGTTTTATTTCTTGTTTTTGTTTAAACTGATTTATAAGTGGACAAAAAACTAATTAGAAATAATGGTTTGCGGTTGGAAAACGTTTTTGTTGCGTCAAGTAAAATATGAAAAATTTACTAAAAAATTACCATTTTTGAGCTTAAAATCCCATTTTTTCACTTCCTGCGTAAAAATCGCTACATATATTTGGTTATTTGGTCCTGATATGTTTTAAGTGTTCTATTGTGGTCATTTTTATACCTCATTTGTCTACTTCGGTTGAAAAATGGCAATGTTATGACTATTTTTCATTTTTTAGTGAAATTTGAGATGGCGGCCATCTTGATGACGTCATAACCGGAAGTTCATCCCAACTTATGCAATGTTAACATTTTGATTTGTGATCAGTGGGTCATAAGGGTTAAGAAAAATATTGGTTCGGAGGTTTGGGGGGGGG
>SAYR01067649.1:19304-68185 GCA_004382745.1 Argopecten irradians irradians | reverse complement strand
TAATGAATATTGCAACGTTTCACATGCCATAGCTGTTCCTTCAAATATTTTACCAATAATCAAACAAAGAATTAATGATGTAGCTTTTCAAGAGTTGTCATCTATATTAGAAAACTCTTCTAAGTGCTATTTATATCGTCACCTGGTGAATCAAGTTGTTTTACAAAATTATTTGACAAAGTATATCCCAAACAAAAATCGCATTGTATTGACAAAAATAAGGTTATCGGCACATAACTTGTGTATTGAATCTTGACGCTTTTCAAATTTAGATAGAAGTGAGCGTGTTTGTAAGTTTTGTGACCCTCATCGTGATATTGAGGATGAATATCATTTTATTCTTATTTGTCCAATTTACCAAGATATTAGAAAGAAATTTATAAAAAGACATTATTGGGAAAAACCATCTTTATTTAAATTAACCAAACTTTTGAGTACTGCAAATATAATATTTATAATGCAGCTATTTTGAGAAAGTCATTAATGTAATGCTTTGTCCATTCTCCACTTATCCTGTATGTATGCTAATTGTATTTTGATATTATTCTTTGTAAAAAGCAAATAAGTTGAAAAACTTAATGCGAATAAAGAATTTGAACGTACAAATTGAAC
Organism: Argopecten irradians irradians; assembly: GCA_004382745.1. Taxonomy (NCBI): domain Eukaryota; kingdom Metazoa; phylum Mollusca; class Bivalvia; order Pectinida; family Pectinidae; genus Argopecten; species Argopecten irradians. The sequence continues at coordinate 67,573 of SAYR01067649.1, read as the reverse complement.
TTTCCACACAAATTAATAGAAATCCTAATAATAATCCGTCAACATATCTCCTCCACGTATGCTATCGTACCCGATGTACTCGACTGGCCACGTGCACGTGACCACCTGCCCCTAACAAGTGACGCTTCCACCAAAGGCACACACGTGTACATGTGCGTGTAATATCTAATGTATATTGAAGTGTTTTATTAACTCGTATTTGACATATTTTGGGATTTAGCAGACAAAATTACTTCAATGAAACCTTGTCAGGTAAGTGTAGTGTTTATGTTTAGTTTGACAATGTTATCTGCTATTAGAATTTCCGAGTTTGTTTACGTTATAATCAAAATTGATCTCGCACGTGGAAAGAAGTTATGAATTCATTCATTACTTTTACTTCAACTGTATAGATCTATATATGGTTCTTAGAAACTTTATTTAAAAAAAATTGAAAGTAATAACCATTTTATTATTATGGGCACGACCTCAGGTTACACGTATACGTCTTGGGTGTATAGCGCATGCGCGAGGCAAAAAATAATGGCATAGTTTAAAGTTATATGTGCCGTAACTGGGCGATGATTTTGACACGCTATTTTTTCATCATTAATTTATTAAAAACCATAAGGTTTGGTGAATAAAGCTGTAAAAATCATTCAAATGGCTTCAGATGACTTATAAACGTTAGTTATAACACAGAAAGTTTGTACTGTAAAATTGTTGTGTTTATGCCTTAAATATGTTTAAATGAAAACATACATACAGCAGTCACTTTACAATTACTAAAAACATTGTAAAAATGTGTAATGAAATTGTAGACCACAATTTGGCTTCATGGTCTCACCGTATGTACTCATTTCACTTCACTATTGATGTAAATAAATGATTTTTGGCAGTACTGCCAAAAATAATTTTCAGATCTTATTTGTACATGTAAAATTAAAACCTGTGCATTGAAAGCACTGTAATTTTCAAAAAGTTTGTCATTTTTGGTGGTGAATAACATACTTAAAGCTAATCTTGATTCGTTAGTATGAAAAATACGGCACATATAACTTTAATACATGGATTGACAAAGCTCTAGCAGACGAAATTGTGTATTACTACAACGTCAATATGGGAAATGTGAACATTCTAGTCAATATATGTAATAATACATGGTGTTTATATAATGTAAGACTTATATTTCCTAAAAAATGTAACTGAAAGCATCTAAAACTTTAATACTTTACTCATGTAGTATAATAGAATGTGATAATGATACAATGTACCACATCAGAGTGCCTTTTATGATACAAATTTGAAGATCATTGATTAAAAATACCCGTGTAATATTTTGCGTATGTCACTAGTGTAATATGACCTGGAGCGATAATTCATTGTGACGTCAGACAGAAACAATAAATGACGTTAGGAAAAATGCCGTGACGTCAGGATTACGAGGACGGCAGGGCAAAATGGCGGTCTCTGCTGGATTTTCGGAATACATTTTGACGTGAAATTCTTTGTTTTGTCTCGCCAAGGCTCGCAAAAATAAAAACTTCTTAGACTCGTATCATAAAACTTGATATGAAATGAACACTAATGTAAGATCCTATACAGTATATAAAATCTAATAGTGTGACCCAATTTGTTAATATACTGTATGTGTATGCTTTGAAAGTGTGACAAATAGAATTTGCCCTTTTATTTAAAAATGCAGACTCCTTCCGTGTTCAAGTGTCATCTTGACAATATAAAGACTCTCCCGTTTTCAAATGAAACGCCATAATACATGTATACCGAACCTCCCGTTTTTAAGTGTGACCGTTTTCATGTGTGACCCGATCAATGAAAAGACGCCTCCCGTTTTCATTATGACCCTCAAAATATACAGACTCCTCCAGTTTTCAAGTGTGACCTCCACAATATACATGACCGTTTTCATGTGTAATCCTATCAATGTAAAGATACCTCCCGTTTTCATGTGTGACCTCCACAATGTGACCCTCACGATGTACAGACTCCTCCCGTTTTCAAGTGTGACCCTAGCAATGTAAATATTCCCACCGTTTTCAAGTGTGTGACCTCCACAATATACAGACTCCTCCCGTTTTCAAGTTTGATCTCCACGATATACAGACTCCTCCCGTTTTGAAATGGTACCCATTCGATTTCCTGATTCCTACGTATCTGTGTAGGTCGTGTCGACGTCAGTCACGTGATACGATTCAGAATTCCGACAAAACTCGAAGGTATTGAACATGGCGTTGATTGAAGGCGCTTTAATCAAAACCATGGATATATGATCCCTAGATTTCGGCTCTTCCGAAATAATGCTTTTTATGAGTTAAATTATCAAGTTACATGTCCATGTTCAAATATCAAGTGTTTCAGCGACGTATCGTTACAGTGAAGTTAGCATGAAATATAACTTTAATCTAACTGCCATTATTTCTACCGCCTTCACGATGACCAAAGCAGACAATGGACAACCTTGACGCATACCTCGACTAATTTTAAATTATAAAGAGTTGTGACCCATCTAAGGAAAGATTCATTAAAACCGAATTTTTCCAAAGCCTTTAGCATGATTGACCATTCGAGGGAGTCAAAGGCCTTTGAAAAATCAAGAAATAAAACTGCCCCGTTAATATTTGTTTTATCTGTGTATTCTATGATATCCTGTATTTGCCCAATGTTAAAGCCTATATATCTGTTTTTGATGTAGCATGCTTGATCAGTATGAATAGTAGAACCAATTTTAGTCTTGGGGCTAGTATACTCTTGTAGCAATTTTATAATCAATATTTAGAATTGTGATAGGTCTCCAGTTTTCTAATAACAAAGGATCTCCCATTTTAAAGATTAAAGATCAAACTCCTTGTTTTTTATGTATAATTTTTCATGATCATATCCAGTATTTGATGAGTCAACTACTAGTTCCTCAATATCCTCCCAGAAGGTTCTGTAGAATTCCACTGCCATCTAGACCAGGACTCTTATCTAATTTCATTTAAAAAAACTGAATAAGGTGTACTAGCCATGATGCCCTCACAGCTCCAGCACATAACATTATTTTTTTGATCATTGTGCTCATTCGTGATGGTACGCCGGGTGATGGTACGCCGGGTGATGGTACGCCGGTACCATCAACTGGGAGGAAGCAGTGCTTTTAAAGCGTAAGTAGTGGTGAGCTATAACTTTAACTCCACTATCTTCTAAGAAGTCTCTCATTGCACTTTCAAAGGCTATCCATTTATATATCCCGTTAATATAATACATTTTCATTACCTATGAATCTGTCACTCAATTTCTTTGAAGATAGTGGAGCTTGGTGAAAGACAGATGAAGGGCAATGGACTTTAGTTTGGGCGAAGCCAGCACATGAATCTTTATCTTTATGGTTACCAGACGGTTGGTTGATCTCAACTCTTATTGGTAGTTCAACTAGTTTAATCTGAGAGGTATAGGTTTGGTAACCGATGTCGCGGTCCCATTACTTCGATCTGGTTCGGTATCATAAGATGTTTTGCAGGATGAGTGTCTTTTCTTGTCACGTATGCATATATTTGTGACACATATTTCTATGGTACCAAAGGCTTCCAGAGTTATGAGAGTTTCAAGACTGATTGATAGTTATATCCCCTAAACGAAGTGGGGGGACCTTTTGTTTTTGCTCGGGTTCTTCTTCTTCTTCTTCTTCTTCTTCATCTTCTTATTTCTTCCACTTTCTTCCGCCAGAATGGTTCCAACACTTTTCTCAAAAACTATTAGGCAGATGATCATGAAACTTTGTAGACATACTCCATAGGGTGTGGGTGGTGCATTAAAGTTTTTTTCATGGACCGGAAGTCCAAGATGGCCACCATGACCCCTTCTCGTTTTCAGATTTCGGTCTGCAATCTCAATGAAAATTGATCTATAGGGGTTTTAAGGGATGGCGAACAACATGTAAACATTTTCATGAAGAGATTGGTATTCCAAGATGACCGATGGCTCATTTCCTGTTCTTCAGGCTTCGATCTCCGATCTCAATGAAAATTGGTCTATAAAGGTTTTAAGGGATGGCGAACAACATGCAAGTATTTTCGTATAAAGATTTTGATATTCCAAGATAGCTGCTGTCTTTCTGTTTTTATATTTGGGTCTCTGAATTCAATGAAAATTGGTATATAGGGGTATTGAGGGATGCTGATCAATATGATAAAATCTTTGAAATATTCTCGCTGGGCCAACTTCCTGTTATCTAATTTTTGTCTGTGATTCACTGAAAATTGGTAAATGGGGGGGTTTTAACTTCAAATTTTAAGGAATGCTAAATTACAGGCTACCAATTTTGAAATGACTCCTTGAAATGAATCCTGCCCATAGTGATGAAATGGGGCCTCTGGTTGGTCAAACTTTAGATAGTGTTAAAAATACATTGATTCATATTAGTTATGCAGAGTCAATTATCTTCAGAAACAAAATCGATGTTTTTTCGAGTTTTTACCCATGCCATGTTGGATTTGAAGGCTTTACGACAGAAACTGGCGCAAAGCAATGGTAATATTAGTTTTTTGATGTTTATTTGTTTGGTTTATTACTTACTAACCTGATGACACAATTAGACTCATATCTAATATATATCAAATTACAAAAATAAATCATCATTATATAAGAACCCGTCAGCAAGACTTTTATAATTCTGCATTAAAACATAGGTGTGATGTCATCTATTGTTGTTTCTGTACTTTAAGTCCCGGATTATCGGACCATTACCTGTAACTGTCCTATATGATACCTTTTACTGTCTTATATGTGACTCTAATATAAGACGTCACTTATAAGACAGTAATAGGTAGCATATGGGAGAGTTACACAATACGGGTGAGTATATGTCTCCGGGCATAATCCCATAATTATGTTAACACACAACACCAACCTGCCGGAATATTCCATTATTTTTTAATCCAATTTACGAAAAAAATCCCACACAATGAATATGCGGAATTAAACACATCCACAGAATTTCTCTATGTATCCCTCCCAGATAGAGTTTTCTTCCTTATTATGAATTCACCATTTAACACTTATCCACAGCATTAACTCCAATTTCTACTTTCTGAATCCTTGTTATTTTTGTACATGACTTTTGATTTTAAATGTCCAAATAATCATACACAGTTTTCGGCTTATCTCCATAACATACAGTCATTATCACTGTCAAATCAATTCTTCTGAAAAAAGACTTGTATTAGGTATGTATAGTTTAGGAGACCATGAATTCCAATATAAAAGTACTTAAAAATTCGTCCCAATGTGTTCATACAATGTGCAACTGCATTCTTGATTTGTTGCAGGTGGGGATGAGGAGGGGGTCGTTGGGGGACTATGTAATGGTGTCCATTACAATGAGTATTTGTTTGTTTTAATTTTAAAAAGTCAATACATGTAGTCAAATGTCTCAAATCCAAATAAAAAAAATATATGTGTTTACAATATTCTAAGCAAATCCACCAATAAATATTTCTATCTATACATGTATTAAAATAGAAATGAATATTTGTTCATTATGTAACAATATTATTATAATTAGTTATACAGCCTCTGGCTGCTATCATCAAAACTGTTGATTTTCAATTGATTTCTTAAGAAAACAAATGTTATCTTAAAAGGATTAGAAATAGCAGTGGTAAACTACAGTATAACAATATTATAAGCTAGACAGATACAAACTTATCGCCATATCGTCTTATCAATGAGAATACAACAGGCCGGTAGAGTGGTAATGTAATGATGTCACTTTGGGCTGTCCTTCTCCTACACGGACTTATACAATGTGGTAAGATAACTTATAGTAGTGTATGTAGGTTTCATATGACTAATTAATCTCAGACCGTAATCTATTCAGTCTGACATCGTCATACGTGTAACATGAAATTCACACGACAATTAGTTTTTATTTTGATCGGAAACAATCGGTATTATTCGTCAGCATGAGAATCACAAACTTTCCGGAGATTATTCGGTCTAGTTTACGGAAAGTGTCGACGATTCCCGATTTAATTTCGACGGTCAGGTGAAGTGATAGCAACGTTCTTTATCTACTACATATATACATTGTATGTGTATTTCCGGCACAAATTGTCTCACGTTCAGTTCTGAGTAGTTGGTGAAGATGACAATGCCACTTTGAATAATATCTTTTTGATATGTTGTATTTGGTTAAACGTCTTAGTTAAGATAATGGTGTCACTTGCATTTCTGTTATAACTTTTGAATAATAATCCAGATTCATTGTTATTTGTCTCGACGATTGCAATTGCTTGTGGTTCACAGGAAATCTTCAAATAAATTGGCTACTACTTCATGTTGTTTGATCTGACTTTATTAGTCATAAAATACATCATTTCTTCTTCTGTTATCGTAACTTCTGATTTGTCCAGATCTCGTGATTTTATAGGACTTTTCTCGCAACTACAAGGGTTACTATAATTGACGTTATATCCACCCCTGAACAATCTCATAGTCAAACTGAAGGCAGCTCATGAGAACAAATCTGACCCAGTCACAGGCCTGCAGAGACTTCATTTGAAGAATACAGAAAGACCGACACCCAACTTCAAAGTCACAAAGTCAACCACGGTGTACTAAATTTGCATCAAATGAGTAATTACCTGTTCTGTTCGGTTGCCTCCAGTTTTACTATGAGTCAGTTATACTCCCCTGGAGTATAGTGGACGGACTTTTGTGTGTCATCTTGTTGAACAGAATACCATGTCGGACATAACGAGGGAGACAATCACAAATATCCATACAATCTATTCAAGACTCCCATTCAAGGATAGTTAAAGACAATCACAATTATCCATACAATCTATTCAAGACTCTCATTCAAGAATAGTTAAAGTCCAGGTTACTTCGACCCTATAAAACGACCTGTCTTTTTCAGTCCTTGCTGTATGTCCTGATGGCTGGATCCGTCGAGGGAACTCCTGTTATTTTATTTCTACGGAACTTCACGCTAGTGGCGATTCAGTGGTACGTGTCCAATATCAACACAAACTGTGGTCAGGGTCAGTAATTGGGATGGTTACCGTGTGTTACGTTTCTGGGTAGTTTAGGGCCTCATTTAAAATTCTGAGAAAAAGTCACAGTCGATCAGAAGTATAATGCTACGGGCGATGTGTAATTTGGGATTTTACAATACATTTACGTTTCGTGCTAAGGATAAGCAAGAAGTGATTTCTATTTGATGTACTCTATGAGATTGGTTTCTTAATTCAAATAGTTTTATCCGTTCTATTTACCTATTGTTTCGTATTGTTTTCATTTACTATAAATGTCGACTTTTCCGCAGATTGGAAACTAAGTCTAATATTTTTAACAAAGCTAATTCAACCACTCTATCACTATAGATGCAAACACTATAACTGTCAGACCACCAGAGGTTTTATCTGACATAAAATCATCACGCAAATATAGTCATGTTTACAGCGCTTTATTGTAGATATATTGTCTAACAAACAATGCCACTCTGGCCCAAGTGGATGATGTCCAAGAGATGAAGTTCCTCAGAGAAATTGTCAAGCGATTTCCTACAGGTAAGCCCTGCGTTAGTCATGATTATCTTGGCAGCATCAGACATAAGGCAATTTAACCCTCTTAGCTCTCCGTGCTGTTTTGTATCCAATTCTCACTTGTGATCGTTTTGGTCTATCTGTCAATTTAAAATAATTAATTTTCTCTTTGTTACTGGCTTTCTGATTGGCCTATTCATTGTTTTCATTCCACGATGAAAAAAAAATCCGAGAATGGCGCGGAAATCCAGACGTTATCGTGACGTCACAATAGAAACATTGACGTTGCGTATTGATTTGGAAAAAATAATTCCTTGGAAAAAATCAATGGAATCTTACGTGTAAACGTATTTCATTTTATAAAGTAGCCTGGAAAATTAATTTTAAGCATTGAAGTCACTATTTTTTAATTTCATCGGGGTATGAAATAAATTTTGTTTGCAAACTTTTGTGAGAATCCGCTACGCGGATTCACACAGTTTGCAAACAAAATTTCTTTCATACCCCGATGAAATTAAAAAATAGTGACTTCAATGCTTAAATAAAGGCTGTAAGCATGTTATCTATGTTCATCTCCATCTTATAAACACATTCGTCCTAGGTATAATCCTAGTTCAGGCCCTTATTACCTTCCAGAATTCCACAAATACTGGTACTGGTTTTTTCACCACAAAATCTGACGTTGCAAATGCTATGATTTGAATGGATAGATTGATATTCGGAATAATAGTAGTCACATGACCAAGCCTAACAGGGTCGATACGTCATACACGTAAGTTGATGACGTATCGATTTCTGCGTTCTCTACTTGTACACAGTTTGAGATAGATAATTACTTTTGGGACTTGTTTTTGTTGATGATTTCGTCTTAAACCCGAATGGCTTCATGTGTTTGCTGTAACAACAAAAGACAGTAACGTGGTCAATGGACTGAAAATATCTGAAGATTGTCCACTGATATTTAATAAGACTATTATTTATGTTCTAAAGATGCTACGGCCAAACAATACTACTGGATAGATGGTACACGTAGTCAAAGTAACGGAATTAGCCAATGGGTAAGGAACATAGATCGGACTCCAATTACTTACTTCGCCTGGGGTTCCGGTAAACCAAGTAATTTGACTGGAAACTCCTGTTTAGCATTGTTCAATCAGGTGGATTTCCTCTTCGCGGACACGTCTTGTTACAATAACGGCCTGTACATCTGTGAACTGAGGTGAGCTTTAGCTTAGACAAACAATTATTCAGTTTATATAAATTCATCAGTAGTTTTACGTGATTCTTTTGACATTTGATATACCGTGAACATTTTCTATTGGAGACCCTTTTTGGCATATCATCATATTTGAGTATACAAGGGTAACCCAAATTACTAGTATGATAACAAATGATATTTTACGGACTTTTGTTAACGTAAAAATCGTCTACATAAAGATCATCGCTAAAATATATAGTTTTATGACAATAGCATTAATAAGACACTTTTGTGTTGTATCTCTGACCGAAGGAGTTCATTTAAAAGAGCGTGGATCGATGAAATTAGTTAATGATTCGTCCATACATTTAAATTGAAATGTTAAAACTCTGTTGAACCTGTTTTTTTCCAGCGACCCCGTCCAGTCATGTGTGAAGACCACGCCCCCTCCCATGGCGGGTACCACGGGGTCATGGATCACGTTAGGTTGATTGGAAAGTGACGTCATGGTGTCACCAGCCGGTATCACATCACCTCAGTAGTATTGGCATTGGAGACTAGTTGTGTTTTATAGTATGATAAACGATGATACATCCATTAGTTTAATGACCAAGGCCTGGCACCATAAAACAATCTCAGACAGATCTTTTACTCAAGGCCATGTAAAATCATATACTTGAGTAAAAAATCTGTCTGAGAATAGTTTTATGTTGCCGGGCCCTGTGTAAAATCACGCGAAACACATTCATCACTTGATTCACGTGTTTGACTTGATTGTATGTGACATATGATCGTCTGTGATTATTGAGTCATTGATTCGTATATTATATAAATACGTAACTTGTCCACTTGTTCATCACTGTGTTTGAACTTGATTGAATTGACATATATGTCGCGAGTTATGATCTAGTTAGATATAATACTACTTGTCCACTTGTTTATCACATGTTGACTTGATGTTATTGGACTATATGATGTCTAGTATGAATCTAGTTATAACGTATAATACTACTTGTCCACTTAGATTCTACGTGTTTTGACTGATTGTATGTGACATATATGATGATCGAGTTAATGATCTATTTATATATAATTCTGCTTGTTCCACTTGATTCACGTGTTTGACTTTGATTATTTAGCCAATGAGTCGATTTATGAATTCTATTTATATATAATACTACTTGTTCACTTGATTCACGTGTTTGACTGATGTATTGTCGACTATATGACTGTCGATTATAATCTAGTTATATTAATACTACTGTTGTCCACTTGATTCACGTGTTTGACCTTGAATGTATGTGCTATATGATGTCGGATTATATAGTTATATAGAATACTATTTGTCACTTGATTCACGTGTTTGATCTTGATTGTATGTGACTATTATGATGTCGGTATTATATCTAGTTTATAGTTTACTATTAGTGTCCACTTGATCACGTGTTTTGACTTGATTATGTGACTATATGATGTCGAGGTATGATCTAGTTATATACTAATACTACTGTCCACTTGATTCACGTGTTTTGACTTGATTGTATGTGGCTAATGTCGCGAGTGATGATCTAGTTATATAATTATGCTTGTCCACTGATTCACGTGTTTGACTGATGTATGTGGCATATATGATGGTCGGTTATGAATCTAGTTATATATAAATACTACTTGTCACCTGATTCACTGTGTTTGATTTGATGTATGTGGCTATTGATGTCGATATCATCTATTTATATATATTACTATGTCCACTGATTTCAGCTGTTTGATTGATTGTATGAAGACCTATAGTGGATGTCGGTTATGATCTAGTATATATAATACAGCTTTTCCACTTGATTCACGTGTTGACTGATTGTATTGACTATAGATGTCGAGTTATGATATCTAGTTATTTACTACTACTTGTCCACTTGATTCACGTGTTTGACTTATGTAGTGGACTATGATGTGTCGAGTTATGTATCTATCATATATAATACTACTTGTTCCACTTGATTCACGTGTTTGACTGATTGTAGTGGACTATATAGTCGTCATTATGATCTAGTTATATAAAGACTACTTGTCCACTTGAATTCACGTGTTATTGATTGTATGTGACTTATATATGTCGAGTTATGATCTAGTTATATAATGACTACTTGTCCACTTGAATCAGCTGTTTGACTGATTGTATGTGCTATATTGCTTCGAGTTATGATCTAGGTATATATAATACTACTGTTCACTTGATTCACGTGTTTGACTTGATGTATGTGCTATATGATGTCCGAGTTATGATCAGTTATATATACTACTTGTCCACTTATTTCACGTGTTTGACGTTGATGTATGTGGCTATATGATAGTCGAGTTATGATCTAGTTATATATAATACTATTTGTCACTTGATTCACGTGTTTGACTTGATTGTATGTGGCTATATGATGTCGGGTTAGATCTAGTTATATATTATAGTCTTGTCCACTTGATTCCACGTGTTGACTTGATTGTATGTGACTATATGATGTCGGTATGATCTAGTTATATACTACTACTTGTCCACTTGATTCACGTGTTGACTTGATTGTATGTGACTATATATGTCGTCGAGTTTAGATCTAGTTATATATAATACTACTTGTCCACTTGGATTCACGTGTTTGACGGATTGTATGTGGCTATAATGATGTCGAGTATGATCTAGTATTATATATAATACTACTTGTTCCACTTCATTCACGTGTTTGACTTGATTGTATGTGCTACTATGATGTCGAGTTATGATCTAGTTATATATAATACTACTTGTCCACTTGATTCACGTGTTTGACTTGATTGTATGTGGCTATATGATGTCGGGTTATGATCTAGTTATATATACTTACTTGTTCCACTTGATCACGTGTTGACTTGATGTATGTGACTATATGAATGTCGGTTATGATCTAGTTATATACTACTACTGTGCCACTTGATTCACGTGTTGACTTGATGTATGTGGCTTAGATAGTCGAGTTATGATTAGTGTATATATAATACTACTTGTCCACTTGATTCACGTGTTTGACTTGATTGTATGTGACTATATGATGTCGGTTATGATCTAGTATAATATATATACTACTTGTCCACTTGATTCACTGTTTGACTTGATTGTAGTGACTATATGATGTCGAAGTTATGATCTAGTATATATAATACTACTTGTCAACTTTCGATTCACGTGTTGACTTGATTGTATGTGACTATATGGCGTCGAGTTATGATTCTAGTTATAATAATACTACTTGTCCACTTGATTTCACGTGTTTGACTTGATTGTATGTGACTATATGATTTCGAGTTATGATCTAGTTATATATAATACACTTGTTCACTTCATTCACTGTTTGACTTGATGTATGTGGCTATTATGATGTCGAGTTATGATCTAGTTATATATAATACTACTTGTCCACTTGATTCACGTGTTTGACTTGATTGTATGTGACTATATGAGTCGTTATGATCTAGTTATATAATTACTGCTTGTCACTTGATTCACGGATTTGACTTGATGTATGGACTATATGATGTCGGTTATGATCTAGTTATATACTACTACTTGTCCACTTGATTCACGTGTTGACTTGATGTATGTGACTATATGTCGTTCGAGTTATGATCTATTATATTAATACTACTTGTCACTTGATGTATGTGTTTGACTTGATTGTATGTGACATTATGATGTCGAGTTATGATCTAGTTATAATATAATACTACTTGTCCACTTGATTTCACGTGTTTGACTTGATGTAATGTGACTATATGATGTCGGGTATGATCTAGGTTATATTATAATACTACTTTCCACTTGATTCACTGTGACTTGGGTTGTATGTGACTATATGATGTCGGTTATGATCTAGTTATATATTAATTACTACTTGTCCACTTGATTCACGTTGTTTGACTTATTGTATGTGGCTATATGATTCGTATGATCTAATATAATATAATACTAACCTTGTCCACTTGGATTCACGTGTTTGACTTGATGTATGTGGCATATATGATGTCGAGTTATGATCTAGTTATATATAATACTACTTGTCCACTTGATTCACCGTGTTTGACCTTATTGTATGTGACTATATGATGTCGGCGTTATGATCTAGTTATATATAATACTACTTGTCCACTGATTCCACTGTTTGACCTTGATTGTATGTGACTATATGATGTACGCGGTATATATATCTAGTTATATATAATATTCTGCTTGTCACTTGATTCACGTGTTTGACTATGTATCTGTGGCTATATCAATGTCGAGGTTTATGTTCGAGTTATATATAATACTAACTTTGTCCAACTGATTCATGTGTTTGACTTGATGTATGTGACTATATGATGGCGGTTATGCATCTAGTTATATAGTAATACTACTTGCTTCCACTGATTCATGTGTTTGACTTGATGGATGTGGCTATGATGATGTGGGTTATGATCTATTATATAATTTAGACTACTTGTCCACGTATTCACTGTTTACTTGATTGTATGTGACCTATGAATGATGGTCGGTTATGATCAAGTTATAATATTCTGCCTTGTCCACTAGACCACGTAGTATTAACATGATGAATGTGCTATATGATGTCCAGGTTATGATCTATTATAGTATAATACTACTTGTCCACTTGATTCACGTGTTGACTTGATTGTATGTACTAATTCGCGAGTTATGATTATTTATATATAAACTACTGTCCCACTTGATTCACGTGTTTGACTTGATTGTATGTGACTATATGATGTCGGGTTATGATCTAGTTATATATAATACTACTTGTCCACTTGATTCACGTGTTTGACTTGATTGTATGTGACTATATGATGTCGGTTATGATCTAGTTATATATAATTCTGCTTGTCCACTTGATTCACGTGTTTGACTTGATGTATGTGGCTATATGATGTCGAGTTATGTTCTAGTTATATATAATACTACTTGTCCACTTGATTCATGTGTTTGACTTGATGTATGTGACTATATGATGTCGGGTTATGATCTAGTTATATTATTCTGCTTGTCCACTTGATTCACGTGTTTGACTTGATTGTATGTGACTATATGATGTCGGGTTATGATCTAGTTATATATAATACTACTTGTCCACTTGATTCACGTGTTTGACTTGATTGTATGTGACTATATGATGTCGGGTTATGATCTAGTTATATATAATACTACTTGTCCACTTGATTCATGTGTTTGACTTGATTGTATGTGACTATATGATGTCGGGTTATGATCTAGTTATATATAATACTACTTGTCCACTTGATTCACGTGTTTGACTTGATTGTATATGACTATATGATGTCGGGTTATGATCTAGTTATATATAATACTACTTAGTCCACTTGATTCACGTGTTTTGACTTGATTGTAATGTGACTATAATGTCGTCGAGCTATGGATCTAGTATATATATAATACTACTTGTCTACTTGAATCACGTGTTTGAACTGATTGTATTGTGACTAATATGATGTCGAGTTATATCTTAGTTATATATAATCACTACTTGTCCACTTGATTCACGTGTTTTGAAACTTGATGTATGTTGGCATATATTTGATGTCAGAGAGTATGATCATCAGTTATATATATACTACTTTGTCACTTGAATTCAGCGTGTTTTAGACTTGATTGTAAATGTGATCTATATGATGTCGAGTTTATGCATCTAGTTATATATATACTACTTTGTCACTTGATTCACCGTGTTTGACTTGATTGTATGTGACTATAATGATGTCGGGTTATGATCTAGTTATATAAATACTACTTGTCCCATTTGATTCAGGTTTGACTTGATTGTATGTGATTATGATGTCGAGTTATGATCTAGTTATATATAATACTACTTGTCCACTTGATCACGTGTTTGACTTGACTGTTATGTGGCTATATGATGTCGGGTTATGATCTAGTTATATATAATACTACTTGTCCACTTGATTCACGTGTTTGACTTGGTTGTATGTGACTATATGATGTCGAGTTATGATCAAGTTATATATAATACTACTTGTCCACTTGATTCACGTGTTTGACTTGATTGTATGTGACTATATGATGTCGAGTTATGATCTAGTTATATATAATACTACTTGTCCACTTGATGTATGTGTTTGACTTGGTTGTATGTGACTATATGATGTCGAGTTATGATCTAGTTATATATAACTAACTTGTCCACTTGATTTCACGAGTGTTTTGACTTGATTGTATGTGACTATATGATGTCGAGTTATGATCTTAGTTATATATAATACTACTTGTCCACTTGATCACGTGTTTGCTTGGTTGTATGTGCTATATGATGTCGAGTTATGATCTAGTTATATATAGATACTATCTTGGTCCACTTGATTCACGTGTTTGACTTGATTGTATGTGACTATATGATGTCGGGTTAATGATCTAGTTATATATAATACTACTTGTCCACCTTGATTCTAGTGTTTTGACTTGATTGTATGTGACTATATGATGTCGGGTTATGATCTAGTTATATATTAATACTACTTGTCCACTTGATTCACGTGTTTGACTTGATTGTTATGTGACTATATGAATGTCGGCGTTATGATCTAGTTATATATAATTTACTACTTGTCCACTTGAATTCACGTGTTTGACTTGATTGTATGTGACTATATTGATGTCGGGTTATGATCTGTATATATAATACTACTTGTCCACTTGATTCACGTGTTTGACTTGTTGTATGTGACGTAATTGATGTGCGGTTATGATCTAGTTTATATATTACTACTTGTCCACTTGATTCACGTGTTTGACTTGATTTGTATGTTGACTATATGATGTCGAGTTAGTGCATCTACGTTTATATAACTATCTATCTTGCTTACACTTGATGTTATGTGTTTGACTTGATTGTATGTGACTAATATGATGGTGGGTTATGATCTAGTTATTATAATACTACTTGTCCAATTGATTCATGGGTGTTTGACTTGGTTGTATGTGACTATATGATGTCGGGTTATGATCTAGTTTATATAATATGCTTGTCCACTTGAATTCCAGTGTTTGACTTGATTGTATGTGACTATATGATGTCGAGGTTATGATCCAGTTATATATAATACTTACTTTGTCCACTTGATTCATGTGTTTGACTTGATTGTATGTGACTATATGATGTCGGGTTATGATCCAGTTATAATATAATATACTTGTCCACTTGATTCAACGTGTTTGACTTGATTGATATGTGGACTATATGATGTCGGGTTATGATCTAGTTATATTATTACTGTCCACTTGATTCACTAGTGTTTGACTTGAGTTGTATGTGACTATATGATGTCGGCAGTTTATGATCTAGTTATATATAATACTACTTGTCACATTGATTCACGAGTTTGATTGATGTGTATGTGACTATATGATGTGCGGGTTATGATCTAGTTATTATAATACTAACATGTCCACTTGATTCATGTGGTTTGACTTGTTGTATGTGACTATATGATGTCGGGTTATGATCTAGTTATATATAATGCTGCTTGTTCACTTTGATTCACGTGTTTGACTTTGAGTGTATGTGGCTATATGATGTCCGGCTTATGATCTTAGTAATAGGTTACTTGTCCATTTGATTCAACGTGTTTGACTTAGATTGTATGTGACTATATGATGTCGAGTTATGATCTAGTAATATATAATAACTACTTGATATTGTACTATGTGTTTGACTTGATTGTATGTGACTATATGATGTCGAGTTATGATCTAGTTCTATATAAATACTACTTGTCCACTTGATTCACGTGTTTGACTTTGATTGTATGTGCACTATATGATCGTCGAGTTAATGATCTAGTTTATATAAAATACTACTTGTCCACTTGATTCATGTGTTTGACTTGATTGTTATGTGACTATATGATGTCGAAGTTAAATGATCTAGTTATATATAATACTACTTGTCCACTTGATTTCACCGTGTTTGACTTGATATGTATGTGCTATATGATGTCGGGTTATGATCTAGTTATATATAATACTACTTGTCCGCATTGATTCATGTGTTTGACTTGGTTGTATGTGACTATATGATGTCGGAGTTATGATCTAGTTATATATAATTGCTGCTTGTCCACTTGAATTCACGTGTTTGGACTTGATGTATGGTGGCTATATGAATGTCGAGTTTATGATCTAGTTATATTAATACTACTTGTCCATCTTGATTCATGTGTTTGACTTGATTGTATGTGACTATATGATGTCGAGTTATGATCTATTAGTAATATATAATACTACTTGTCCACTTGATTCATGTGTTTTGACTTGATTGTATGTGACTATATGATGTCGAGTTATGATCTAGTTATATATAATACTACTTGTCCACTTGATTCACGTGTTTGACTTGATTGTATGTGACTATATGATGTCGGGTTATGATCTAGTTAATTATATAATACTACTTTGTCCACTTATTCACAGTGTTTGACTTTGATTGGTATTGTGACTATAATGAATGTCGAGTTATGATCTAGTTATATATATATACTACTTGTCCACTTGATTCACGTGTTTGAGACTTGATGTATGTGACTAATGATGTCGGGTTATGATCTAGTTATATATAATACTACTTGTCCACTTGATTCACGTGTTTGACTTGATGTATGTGGCTATATGATGTCGGGTTATGATCTAGTTATTATAATATTACTTGTCCACATTGATTCCATACGCGTGTTTGACTTGGTTGTATGTGACTATATGATGTCGAGTTATGATCTAGTATATATATAATACACTTGTCCACTTGATTCCACGTGTTGACTTGGTTGTATGTGGACTATATGATGTCGGGTATGATCTTAGTTATATAATGCTGCTTGTCCACTTGATTATATGTCATTGTCAGGTTATGGATGTATATATTACCTTGTCCACTTATCACGTCGTTTGACTTGATTGTATGTGACTATATGATGTCGAGTTATGATCTAGTTATATATAATACTACTTGTCCACTTGATTCACGTGTTTGACTTGATTGTATATGACTATATGATGTCGAGTTATGATCTTGTTATATAATGCTGCTTGTCCACTTGATTCAATGACATATTGCTATGATCTAGTTATACAATTGCGCTTGTACTATTGTTTTAAATGTCCGATTTCTACTATCTAAATTGATCAAAATTATTTGTCAATGATAAAAGCTTATCTAATGCCCCAAACCGACAGTGGCGACCAATGTCAGTCCACTGTAATGTCAGGAAAGGTCAGATTAAAGAGATCAAGGTCAGGGTAGGGAACAGGATATGATACCTTCAAAAACAAAATCAATGAGCTTTGGATGAGTGCATAAATGACATGCAAATTATTAAATGTAAATAAATGCCTTTCACAGTAAACTTTATTCTAAGTGACCATTTAGACCAAAAAGAAAGATAAGCAAATATACACCTGATATACGTGTACATCAATTATTCAAAACAAATAAATAATTTTGCGCAAAACATCTACCGAAAAAACATCATTTTTGAACAGGTGCATTGTTTCAAGTCTAACTTAAAATTAAATTGTTTATTAGCAAGCGAATATATATTCCTGCATTCAAAATAATTGTCCCATTAGAGACTGGCATAATATGGAATAAACGCGTTCTTATTTTAGAGCAAAGAGCGAACATGCGCCAAAAATAGGACAATACACGACAGTACATGCATCATCAATGCCAACATTTTTTAAAGTTATCTTTTAACATGTTTACGAGTAAATTGCACTTTTTGAATCGTTGACTTTGCAAAGTAATCTACAACATATGTTTCTTCATTCTTAATTACATTAACAAGGAAATCGAAACGTTATGTTCTCAGCATGTTAAAATTGATCAATTGCTATTAATGCCAGTTAAAGTTGTCGAAAATTCAGTTTTCAACCGGTTAAAATGGATACATTGTGATTCAGGCGATGAACCTAATCTACATTAATGTGTTTCTCTAAATTATAATTTACATTGCTCAAGTCATCTATACGTTACATTATAATTGTTATTTTATTGTTATTTTATGAATTGCTGAAAATTGCAAATCAATGGAAAAGTCTAATTCACCATGTTAGACACGGATACCTTGTGAATTACTCCTCGTATAGGTCACCCACACAGACGAAAAGAAAACAAATGTCGAAACTTGTGTTCAAAACGTTAAAATGGATAGAAAAAAAGTTACATGTATTTTACATTGCACATTCTATCTTAAAGAATTTTTTAACATACAGTATTTAAATTGAAACTTTGTCAAAGATATCGGAAGTGTATCTCCAACAAGGTAAATGGATACGTCCTAAATCGATTCTCTGAAGGAAAACAATAGTATCAATAGCAGGACACAAGTAATTGGCAATTTATCACACACTATAGATCGTCTCCTGTGTGAGGACAGTGGTATAGGATTATTTGTTGTCTCAATGAATAAAATTATTTGAAATGAAATATTTGCTATTTCTTTGCTCTTGATATCTTGATATCACAACAATCAATTAGTCAGAAACAAAAGGCAAACATTTGCTTTTTTTAAAACATCAATGTGGTGATATTTAATTAAAACTACAGTCTGTCTGATAAAGGATACAATGTCAATCACTACGTCATCAGCGTCACTGAAGGAAAACAGACTATCGGTTACACGGCACAATTATTTAAATTATGTTGTCTACTTGATGTTTCACCTTCAATCTGTAGTTGATTCCAGCATAGTGTTTGATGATATATATGGTATTTCTCCCAGCATAGTGTTTGATGATATGTATGGTATTTCTCCCAGCATAGTGTTTGATGATATGTATGGTATTTCTCCCAGCATAGTGTTTGATGATATATATGGTATATATAGGGGTTTGTATCAGAAAAAATCAAACACTTTCAAAGAATTCAGTTTTATTCAACATTAATTACAACTGCAGACAATTTAAAGTTTTCGGCGCACAAAACTGGTCAACGGGTAGACCAAGCGACGTCATATGGCCTTTGACCTCCGCCATAATCTCACTAATCTGTGGATTCCGGGAGAAGACGACGGCTCCTTCGTAGTACCAATCAGAGGCCACGTGACCACAGTAGTAGCCAATCATGTAGCTTAGTTTTGGATCCTGATACAGAATGCGCCAATCGGTGGTAGTCTCGTGTCCCATTTGCATGCTCTTATATTCTAGTACCCCCTGGAATGACACGTTGTTCTGTAAGGCTGTCTCGTTACCTAGCCTATGTTTCAGATTACCGGTCGATGGTGTGTACGTCAAAACGTTCAATTCACTTGGTAAAAGTTACTGGAGGAGTTTTTGGGATAAAACGTGGTAATTTGGGCAAATCGAAACAATCAAAATTGGCGTTTAGTCCGAGAACTATATACGCACGAACCTTTGAGTTTTGCTGCGTGTTCAAAAGTTTTTTAAAGGTGCGTGTGGAGGCTTGCAGCGGAAATCGGGATCTGGCCGAAACCAAGTGGTGATACACTTATGTTCGTGAAGGCATATTTCATAAAGGTGTCGAACACATCATCCTCGTAGGAATACCAAACAGTCGAACATGCACGTCTCGTTTTAGGTTCCACATGTAATACACGCGAGTGCAGATCGGCAGTCGGAGTCCAACATACAGTTTTTAGATTCATCGCGCATGTAACAACATGCAGGGAATGTTTTGACCGCTACATACCCAAACGGACTCGTTAGAAAAATCAGGAACACAGATAGGGATACGGACAACATGGTCTCAACGTCCAAAGAGAGAATGTCACTGTAAAAACAGATAGAATGTCACTGTTAGAATAGACAGGGCAGCAGTACTATTAGATAAGACGGATTGGTCAGCTATATAACAGTAAATCTGTCACGTGACTAGGACTATGGATATTTATTTGGCAATATCATATACGGCCCAGAGATTTAGATAGTATACTATCTATGTCTCTAATACGGCCATAACTCTGAGGTCAAACAGCCCATGTTGTCTACCACATACTATGGCGTGCGGAACGTTGCAAAATTCAATAAGTAAAAACATTTGTGCATAAAATGTGTTTGTAATATATCGTTATATGTGTTCAATATTTTCAATTTGTGTGTGTGAAAAATATATGTGTGTGTGTAAAATATATTTGTGTGTAAAAAATATTTGTGTGTGGATTTTTTTTATATTTGTGTGTGAAACAAATGGATTGTGTGTGAAACAAATGGATTGCGTGTGATTTTGTTTTATATTTGAGTGTGAACAAAATTTCTTTGTATGTGTTAAAATATATTTGTGTGTAAAAAATATTTGTGTGTATTTTTTATATTTGTGTGTGAAAAATGGATTGTGTGTATGAATATACATTTGTATGTGATTTTGTTTTATACTTGTGTGTGATTTTGTTTTATACTTGTGTGTGATTTTGTTATATATTTGTTTGTGAAAATTACACAGAAATATATATTTTTACACACACAAAGAAAATATTGAAGATAAATTTTATTTGTACATATAAATATAAAAAAAATTACACAAACATTTATTGTTTTTACACATAAATTAAACATATTGAACACATATAACGATATATTACAAAATATTCCTTTTTTACACATTTTATTTCACTTTTTATTTTAATTTTGCAACGTTCGGTACGCCATACTACCACAACTAAGCGTCTTACGGCTCAGAAACACAATATAAGATAAATGAATCACCTCGTTCAGATATATTCCAGATACAATATTGCAAACTATACCATATATATACTGCAAAACAGCGATTTCTCGATATTTCAATTAGTTCACAGAGAAAGAATTAAATGTCAATTAAACGAGCAAGTTTGAATGCTGTTTTTTGTCGTTGTTTGTTTAACTTCACACTAAAATGTATAAGATTTTGTCTCCTTTTTGACAATGCTGTGGCATCGCCTATACATTTCAATTAGTGCAATATGAAGTTATATGGGGGCCATTGTCTAATGTGCGAAAAAAAAACTGATTGTTCACAATCTACAGCAAAGTAGAGGACACAAATGTTCAGCAAGTGCACGTAAACCTTGTCGGGTTTCTGGTGCTATGGACTGTTCATACTAAAGTACAGCTATGTCGAGGTCGAAGTTCTATTGAGATGCCAATTAATGGAATATGGATTCTGAAAAAAATCTAAAATAAATATTTGGAAAAACTAGATATTTCGTATCTTAAAACGTTGTATGCTTTTTTATTCCAAGTTCGACCTCTAGCGATAAAGTTCCTGTTACATTGATTCTCGTTGATTCTAGCTCTATCTCATTATACTGGGATTCCATGGCCTTGCTTAATTCGAAGGACTTCAAGTAAAACTCTTCATTTTAAATATAAATCCAAATACAAGTAACTCGAATATTCGGATACTAAAAAGGTAACTCTAAGTTATATTATGGCACCGGCGACTTTTTATTTAACGATGTTGGTCTTATAGTTATGAACTATAGAAATGAACTAGATGTACCGGAACGTTTTTCGAAAAAGATATTGACCTCATGGTCATATAATTAATTTTTCTTTGTTTTCATACCAAATCTGGCTTTGTGATTGGCCAATATTTTTTTTGCATACCACTATGAAAAAAAAAATCCGAGAATGGCCCGAAACCCCGACGTTATCGTGACGGCACAATAGAGGCATTGACGTTGCGTATTGATTCGGAAAAAAAAATCCCTTGAAAAACCACTATAATGTTACATTTAAAGATACTTCATTTTATCAAATAGAGTATAAAATTAATTATAAGTATAGCGCGTAGCGTAGCGGATTCTCACAAAAGTTTACAAACAATTTTTTTTCATACCCCGATAAAATTAAAAAAAAAATAGTGACATCAATGCTTAAAAAAATTACACAATCGGCATAATATTTTTTTGAATTTGGTGACTGAATCATCTAGCAGATCATTGGGATCAATATTGTTACCAATAGCTCCCCTCTGTAGGGCTATGACGACTGGTTTATTTTTTCTATTTTATATCTTCTTCTTTTTTTATTTAGAGCTTATCTTAACAGCTAACCATGACCTAAAAAGTTCTTCAGTTCTACCTTTTAAGTATAGTAATGATTTGTTATCTTCAAACAACAAAAACTTTTAATGGTCATGTCAATCAGCTTTCCATGCAGAATTTGAAATCTGCAACTTCAAAACAAATATTAGCAGTATTTCTCAATATCATCCAGCTTTATTATCGAAATTATTATCATAGGTCTTGGTAAGCTGACCAAGCGTTTGAATTGACACGTTAACCATTACGGCACTAGCATTATTAAGGTTATATTATGACTGTACTTATTCCTTGACTCAGTTGGTAGATCTGCTGGTTATTGTTTTTCCAAGTTTTTCCAAATGTTTTCGAGCGTTGATGAATTGATATATAGTAAAATTGAATTATGGTGATTTTGAGAGGGATTTTAATATTTTTGTTGCGATCGGTTTAGTTGTGTACATTTTAATGTTTTCGTATTCCGTATTGTTTGTGGAACATGTTTTTACTGTGTTGATGTTTTGTACTACACCTGATTCTACACCTGGGGGGGGGGGGGGGGGGGGGGTGGTATGGTCAGGTCGATATGGCTGTATTACTTATGTCCCGGATAACACTGGTGGAGTTTTTTTTTAAATGTGAATTGACATGTTTAATGTTAAAACACGTTCGTACCAAATGATAAACTTATTTCTTCACAGTCCAGAATTTTATTTTAACAAATTATTAGTTGGGTTTCCACGAATTTGCGATCAATTTTCATTCTCCGCATACATATTTCGTGTTTGTATCTCCTTGGGTTTTATGATAAAGTTATGAGTTTCACGATCATACAATTTATCTGGTAACCAGAAACAAGTTATCGAAAGATATATGTCTCATCTTATAATTATTTCAATCCATATTAAATACAAAATAGACAATTGATCTTCAATAACTTATATTAAAGTTACTTGACGTCAACGCAAAGATTCGTAAAATGTACAACCTTCAAAGGGGAAATTTTATGTTTGCGGAAACACCGCAAATGTACTCACCATTGAATCATTCTATCAGAATGCGTTGACACCTAATCACCGTGTCCAACCGTACTTTGGAGATTGCGGTTGAAGTAACGCAGAGTTTGCGGTTATCACCGGAAGGTGATGGAAAATTGAGAGGGTAGGTCCACGAAATTGTAAAATAACGAAATTCTAGAGAATCTATCAAAAAACTGAGTCGCTCACGGATTGTAGCACACATTGAAGAATTCAAGGCATATTTCGCATATTGTCGATGTTTTTTGTGGAGTTCAAACACTCCACGACAAAAATCGAAATCGGATTTTTTTGTAAACAAATCAAAATTTCATAATGTTTTAAGCCATATTATTTTATATAAACACTTTCCATTTGTGTGTTGACGTTCTAAAAACAACCCGACTGAATGACATTTGTTTGTGTCAAGAAATTTCCATGAAATACTGAATTAAATTTTTGAAGGATGAGGTTGCGGTTGCATAAAGTAAAAAATGGGGGTTGCGGTTTTTGGTCATTCAATAGCTATAATGGGCGGATGATATTTGCCATTTTCCATGACCTCAGAGTGTTTCGGAGATGTTTGCGTTTAATGTTATTATCACTCAGACAATCAATTAAGTTTCCGTTCCGTATTGATCAGTTTTAATATTAGCATTGGTATGTATATGTAAGAATGGTATGTCAGCTTTAACTCTTCATTTGTTATTATAAAACTGTGTAGCAACAAACAGGAAAATTATATAAAATTATTATGAAGATCATGAAGCATTTTTCACCCCACGTACACACGTACCCGTTATAAAAATACATGATATGCATTGTGTTACTCTGTAGTCTTCGTAATAAGAGTAGGCTCTAGTAGCCGCTACAGAGACGCCTACTGCTACAGGCGATTGATAACACAGTAAATAAATAAAAGTAAATAAAAAAAATAGAACTGAGGAGAGCAGCCTTGCTCGCTATATAAAGTGATTCGGATATTATGTATATGTCAATATGTCATTAATGTGTGATTTTGTTGTTGTTACTGTCTTGTTATTTGCCATCAAATTACTTGTGTAATTACAAAAGCGCAATACAATAAAATTAAAATTGAATTGAAGTAAAAAGAGACGCCAAAATGCCAATAATTTTACTAGTGTCTAAGAAGGAAAATTTTCCGTTTCTCAACCGATATCAATGAAACTTGGAACGCTATGACGACGAATGGAATGCTACATAACAGTGTATAAAACATCAAAATATGATGATTATTTTTCAAATATTGCCGAAAACGGCTGTTCCGAGATAAATGGGACACACAGTAGTTGGCATCGAAAAAAGGAACCGATACTGAGAGTAATTTTGTTTCTTTCCAGGAATGGTTAAGCGAAAAAGTAGCCTGTGGTTGAACAAACCTAAAGTACGGCATCGCAAACCTGCGTCACAGGCATTCATTCAATCGACAGCTAAAACGTGTACGTTCCTATCCCCGTCGGTCAAATCGTGGAAACGAATTGTAACTCCTCTGAAAGGATCAACTCCAAAAAGGTCAAGGATACATTCTCCTTTAAAACGAATTACACCTGGCTCGTCATTTGAAAAAAGATCTCATGCTGACATTCCGGGTGATGTTGCCCTGTTCCGTTCCGTATTGAAGAAACTTGCAGAAAAGGGTCTACAACAAAACTTTTTGAAATTTCTAGAGGTGATTGATCAAGGCAAATTCCCATTGGACAACATATGCTTTCTACTTCTCTTGGAAACTGCACAGTTCTACGCTGGAAAATGTTCTTCACAAATGCGTTATTCAGATACTACGAAACGTTTTTGGAAACTTGGATATCGACTGTTTCATGCTAAATTTCTGTATTTTATGGGTGGTGCAAAACACTTAGGCCAAGTGACTGGTGATATATCATCTGGGGACTTGAATCCAGTCGACGCAGATATTAACTTTGCGGTTCCTAGTGTAAACACTCTCGAGTCGTTTGATGTGAGTCACGTCGACATTCCGAAAACTACACAGCCGGGGGTCATCCTGCCAATTCTCAAATCATTGAAGCAGCTGGGAAGTCGCCAATACATGCTTTGTGCAGACGGGAAAAAGGTGACATCTGGAGTTGACACTAAAGGAGGGGATGTAGACATGTTTGGCCACGAGCAACATCCTACATTAAAAGAGAGACAAGAACTTCTAGAAAATCAGAAGGTACAGATAGGGAAGCTACCATGTGATGACGGAGACAGTTCCGTTTTCAAATTACACGGAGTAGTAACAATTGCTGGATCGCGCATGAAGGATGCACGGGAACTTACATTCCGACAAACGTTTGGCCTAGAGAAATTCAAGAAAATGGCTGGACCTGACTTGAGAACTTCGAAATACCAGAGGGTAATAAGTATGTTCCATGCGTCGTTGCATCAGCTGAACGAATTCCTCAATGAAACACTCGGACTCGTAAATGAATTATTGGAGATTGCCAGTCAGCTGAATGATACACGTGTCCTGTTCACAGCAGCAAGAGAAGTGGATCAATCTTTCCAGTCTAACATGTTAACCTTGTGGGATGATGACCAGGAGCACGAGTCTCTGGATCCGCGAATCCTGAAACAGAGAACAGAACCGTGGTTCTTACTTCGCAAGAAAGCCAGAGTAACAGGAAGCTCCCTACATGACGCTCTTGGGCTTAGAAATTTGAAACTTCAAAAGCAGCATTTTGATGTTTATGTCAAGCAGAAGGAAACAAACACTGTGATTGAACCGGAACTTCAAAAGAAATTTGATCACGGAACACAGCACGAGATCGACGCTATTGCGACTCTTGTTGGGAAAATAATGCCTTCTTATTTTCCAAATTGTACTTACGTGGAGGAAGGATGCTATGTGATCTGCGGTAACTCCAGGGACGTATTAGGCGTTGTTTCACCTGACGGGAGTGTACGACAGAATGATCCTTCCAGTCCCAACGGTATCGGTAAAACTGTGGCGGCCATCGAAATCAAATGTCCGTTCCCATCAGGAACACAGCTTCCGGTACACTACACACTACCGGATTACTACGTAATGCAGTGCTTAGCAGAGATGAAGGTTCTTGAGGTAGATCTCCTGCTGTTCATCTCGTACTCTGAGAAAAGTACAACATTCTTCAAAGTACGTTTTAGCGCAGAACTTTGGGATATGGCATGGGATGAAGTAGTGAGGCTTTATGATGTTGAAGACCCCCAAAAACAGACAAAGACGAATCCGATGATGAACGAGCTCCGGTCACGGATCACAGAATTCACCAAAACAAATGTTGAGTTCCTGTGTGAAGTACAGTCATGCAGAATGATCAGCTCAGGATTGTGTAGCTCTGAAGCGGGATCCCCCTTTCTACATTCATGGACGAATAACGACTCCAATATTTCCCCTCCTGTCCGTGATCTGGCCGAGGTGACAGCCAAAGCTTTGAATGTTGTCCAAACAGGATACAATCTGTTGCGGAAGAAGGCTTCCGAGATAATGGTGTGGGTGCTAACCGACAAAGATCGTAACTCGCGGAAAGAACTACCTTGTACACTACCTATAGCTTATGGATTGAAAGACTATCGCCTCACAGCAACCGAGATGAGGAATGCGACAGAAGAAGTGCTGGATCAATGTGACCAGAATGGGTTGGATATTCTCACATTTTACACGGATGGACAGTGGATACAGCTGATGGCAAGGGACAAGGGTGGTCAGCCTCTCAAGGTGTATCAACTACAAAAAGACACATGGAAGCGGGTCTTAAAGAATCCGAAACAAGCACTCGTCAAGAAGATTGAGGAGGTCCATCACATGTCTAATTCGGGTCAGCTCCTCGATGCGACAAGAATAGATTTTGATGGTGACAAAGCAACAGTAGAGCTGAAGGACGCGT
Organism: Argopecten irradians irradians; assembly: GCA_004382745.1. Classification (NCBI taxonomy): domain Eukaryota; kingdom Metazoa; phylum Mollusca; class Bivalvia; order Pectinida; family Pectinidae; genus Argopecten; species Argopecten irradians. The sequence continues at coordinate 39,882 of SAYR01067649.1, read as the reverse complement.
CGCTATTCTCTATTTCGACTTGCAATGACCCGGAGGTGTGGAAGAAAAAAACAAAGAGGAAAAAGGGGAAAGAGGTCGAATCTACGGCAACTGAGGAAACTTCCAGAGTAGAGCTCCAGACAGCATGGTTGCCTGATCAAGTTGTGGACACCATCTTGAATTCTGACAATGAGCCAGAGATGTTAGAGGTCTTAAGTGACGTTTCAAGGGAAGTCATGGCGCAGGACCCTACCCTACCACAAGAAGAACCGGAAGATATTTTCGAGGAACTGGGTTTTGATTCTTTAGAGTCATTGGCCTTAGAACGTTGTTTACATCAGGACAACTTGACCGCCTCGTCTCCAAATAATGTTGAAAGGAATAGCCCTGTGGTCGAGGACATAACTATGGAAGCGGAGGACATAGTGGATTATGAAAATCTTGAAAACAACTCAAATCCGGATGACACTGAAGCAAGCACATCTACATCCACGACAGACAATATGAATCCGGAAAGCATGGATTGTGATGACAAGTTAATCGTAGAGCCATGCAACATTAGTGATATTTTGGACGCATTGAAAAACGACCCGAACACGGCAAAGAAATGGGAAAATGTTCATTGCAATCTAACGGAGAAAATCATACGGCAGATGCGACACAAGGATTTGAATGTCGTGTACGACAACGTCAAACAAAAACTTCCCTTAGAAATAAGGGTCTTCAAGACCAATTGGGTGAAGGATACAAAATGTGACTTTATACTCGGTGTTCTTGGTTTCGCGGAAATGCCAAACATCGAAAAATACATCCGTGTCAAAAGATGGAATCCGTCATCACTAAGAAAACTGTCAATTGACGCAATATCTGCGAAATCATACCCAAAAGCAGCGCTGTCAGCAGCTTACGCCAGACATGTTTTTCCAGATGACCTTAAAGAATGGCAAACTCGAATGCCATTTCCGTCTCCAATTGGTGTAAGTGGGTTGGACGAGACGATTCAGTTTTGGTTTTCTTATCCGGAGAAAAGAGAGAATGGAAAGTTACTATGTAAGGGAATAGACTGTTCACATAATTTAACGCACATGCGAGTGCGTACGTGTACAACAGGATTATGTGGAGTGTCACCTGAAGCTTGGAAAGAGTATGCGAAATCTAACGAGACTAAACTTAGTGTACCACACGTGGATGATCTTATAGACAAACAAAATGTACCCAATGCACGAACTAACTTTTGTGAGGAGGTCGAGGAATGGATGACTTCAAATGGATATGTTGAGGCTGCTGAACTGACACGAATTATCAGAAATTGGTATGATGCAAGTGATGAGCCAGGTATTCCAGCCGTGGACCGTGTTCGACATCTGTTGGCAATGCGAAAATATATGCTTACGGACGTGGACTTCGCAGCTTTCCCGCCACGTGGCCGCTACTTCAACGGAATCCCAGTTGTTACATTCGAGGGTATGCTCATGGATATCGACTCGAAAATTCAACTCTACCAAATATCGAATTCATATAATATTAGATCTGTTGGTAGCTTAGCTGCGGAGACAACTGTCGGAGTCCTCCAGGGAATGTCGCCAACTCCTCAAGTTGCCATCAAGGCTAGAGATATCCCTCCCCTGATATCGAGCGTGGTTGAAGTTCTTACATGCAAGATTAACCCAGAAAGGTGAGAAGTGTAAAACAGTTGTTAAAGTAATTAAGACTGGTCTGCACTTTATCAATAACATTTTCATGTCGTCTGTATTCATACTGATATTCATGAGTACTTATTCTTTACATATTCTTCAAATCGACCCTATCTTTGTGTTATGCACAAACGGATGTACAAATACAAAAAGATGCATACGAGTGTATTTTAAGGGCCCACAATTTTAAGTATTAGGATACAGTTGAGGATATATATATTGTTTTAATTGCATCATAAAGGAAATAATACTCTTCAGTAATGCTGGAGATCCAAAACATTGTTGATGTGAACTGAACTTCGTAGACAAAACTGTGCCATCTCATTAAACATTGTGTAAAATGTGTTGTTGTAGAGGATTCAGCATGAGGACTTCCCGAGTGTCTGGCGTGTATCCGGAGCATGTGGCTGAGGCATCTCACCAGGATTCTGACACTGCAGAATACATGCCATCAACCGAACTATTGACGCCAAGGTAGGACTGTTAAACGTATGGTACATGTAGTTGGAAGTCGTTGTGAGCATTGTTGCAATTGTTCCAGTATTGGACATTTCCTGATTCCACAGAGATTGAGATAGAGTTTGAGTTTGAGATACAAAATATAAAAAAACATATAGTGACCCAGCTGGCACAAACGTTCTCACAACGTTAATACAACGTTGTGACAGCGTTATAACGTTGTATCGACGTTGTTTCAACGTTATGTGCCGGCAGGGGAGATTTTTCCCGAGTTCTGCTTCACTGATTCTTGTAAATTGTATCTCAAACGCTAGCTCAATCTCTGTGAAGTCGGCAAATGTCCTTTGCTTAATTGTAGTTATCTAAAGTCGTCTAATTCTTCTAATTACAGAGACAACGAATTCGACACCGCAGAACGGAAAAAGCTGACGAGACGAAAAATAAAGTTTGGACTCGTTTCCGGACCTATGGAACCATCACGTGGAGCACGTTCTGTCAGACAATATCATAAGACTGACGAATCCATGATTTTGAGTACCAAACGGCTTGGCATTGATCACGCAATAGAATGATCACGACCAACAGATACAAAACGAAAAGGACAAGAATTGTACCAACATTCAAACAACCCCACCCAATTCAACACCTTACGATCACAAAATCCACGAGGAGACAACTTGCGGTAGATAATACCCCATGCAGCAGGGAGTCCCCCGTGAATCGACATAAAAACCGCAAACATACTCAATATCCGGATACTGACAAAAACATGAAACAAAAAGGAGACAACACGACCCCCGGCAGCCCAGGAGTGAGATCAGGTGTTCGCGACGAGTGAGCATCTCCTGCCCCACATGTGGCACCTGTCGTGCAGTCACCAATCGACAGTGGTCACAACGATAACGTCGTAATATCTAGATAAAAGACGACTGTAATTGTATGAGAGACGTAAACGGGTAAAATAGGATAATTCGTAGTGTAGTTAACAAGATTACACAGAGAACAGAGGACAAAGGACGCATTCGATTGTAAAAAACATCGTTTAATTATAAACATTTCAACAATTGTATACACCTTATAATGCTGCCTGCAAAACAATTATATAACAAATAGAACATGCAATTAATGAGATCAAAATTGTGAACACATGATGAGATTTGTTTGATTCTTAAAAATTCTTAAAATCATAAAAATCAGAAATCGAATCATAGAAAATGAAACAAACGGAAATTCTTTTCCTGCGAGTCATAAAATTATATTGATTGAAAGTGATGAAAAATGCTCAAAGCCATGTAAGGCATGGGAACGAATTGTGACAAAAAACACTTGTTCAAAAACATACTGCCATAGGTTTGCGATCATGATTCTTTTCTTCTGTTGACATAGGCTTATCATAGGAACAGTACATTATTATGATCATTCTATTTTCACAAAATTGAATGTATTTATATTAATATTGCTTATATACCGGTCTATGAATCAACAAGATACGGGTGTCAGCATAATATATGATGAGACGACGGAGACTGTTCATAACCTGACAACTGACACCCCCATATCACAACTTCGTGAGACGGCGAATGGGTCATATAAAAACAAATTGTTGTTTCTATATAACAATTGTCAGAATTTCTCAAGAAAACTAACAAAATAGTAATTGGAGAACACTCTCTAGTCGAATAAAAAAGATAATTCAAGTAATAAATGCGAACAATAGCCTTACATAATTTCGGAAAGTGTACATTGAAGGTAATTTTCAAAATGAAAAAAATGTATATAGCTCGATACATTTACATGTCATTGACAAGAACTTATCCAATTTTGTAACATGTTTATATTTTTATTATCATGATTAATTGTAATGATACTATAATATAATACTTTTCTGTGTCAACATAAAGTTTTGTGTGCAACGATTTTTTCAAAATCATGAACTGAAACTGTTTTATGATTAATAAACATGTGATTAGGAAGGAACGTATATTAAATTTACACGTACCAATAAGCAATTCATTCCGTGAATTGATTAAAGTGACCCACAGCGCGGGTTACTTTAACAAAAAATCAAGGATGCTTCATATTCTGTAATTTTACCTTTATCAGATCACTACCCTGATCATGTAATAGTCCATAACATTGAAAATGATTCATCGTAATTGTATAGTAGACTTTTTTTTTTTTTTAAATTTTCTGTCCTTATTTCTCAGTACAATTTTTCGCGTGATTCTTAAGACTCCTTCTGTAGGAAAATGTCTTATGGCATTTTGGGCAGGATAATTGTTTTGGGTTTACATGTACATGTTTTACATGAGTGCTGAGGTAACGTTTAGCAATAAACTTCTTTCCACATTCAGTACACTCGTGGTGTTGTTTTTTCTCTGATGCGGCCTTGCGTGCACGGGTGTCTGATGATCTGAAGTGACTCTGTTGGTGCCTCCTCATATTGAAGCGTGTCTGGTAGGTTTTATCGCATAGCTCGCACTTCACACCCCCCTTTCCACCGTGAGAAATCCTGATGTGGTTTCCAAGGGTCGCTTTGGAGCTGCAGCTTTTCCCACAGTGTTGACATACCTGTGCCACAGCCTTGTGCGTTCTTTTTATGTGATCAACTAGATATCTATTTGCTGCAAACGTTTTGCCACAAGTAGAACATTTATAGCCCTCCATTCTTGTACCGTCATGTGCTTTAAGGTGCCTGTAAAGGCTCTGTTTATATCTGAACTGTTTATTACACACGTCACAGGCGTAGTTTGCCTCCTGTACCATTTCTTCATGGTGTACCGGTCCTACTTTAGATGTATCCGCCATAGTCTCTGCAATGAAATATAAATAAAAATTTAAAAAAACATTTGAATCAACGTCAACATACCTTAACAACACTTGAATAATTGCTAAAAAACGATGTAAAAAAGATACACAGTTGACTGGCACCTAATTATAAATAATTTAGTAATCGATGCAGTAAGTCGAAAAGGGGGATAAGCTGCTCCAGATGGTATCATTTCGTCCATTTTAGGACTCACCTGACAATCCGCACTCATAAAACCTACTTTATCCCAACCGCAACAATCAATGACGTTACTTTTTTACTTTACATTTTCCGCAACCACGAAAAACTACTTTATGTCAACCGCAATAATGACGTTACTTTTACCGACACATTTTCAAAATCGTATCTCTCAATCATCCGGTATTAGATTTAGAAAACCTTTTGAGAGGCTGTTTACAAGGGTTCGAAATTATAATATAATCAGTTGATATTGGTCTAGACTCGATTTGTAAAGCAGCATGAGATCATGAACTTGACAATTGGCGAAAAGTGGCAAAAATTATGCACTGTACGTAGGTGTTTGAAATACTGGGGCCATGCAGAAACAGGTTACCGCTTCCCGATTTTGGATATATCATCTCTGTACTCCGTGCACACTTCAGATTTCTGAAAAAAGCTTTCTGATGAGAAATATGACATTTTCTCTTCCGACTTACCTTCGTTTTCCGGCTCATAACCGCAAACTCTGCGTTACTTCAACCGCAATCTCCAAAGTACGGTTGGACACGGTGCTAATACACTTATGTAAATCCAAAGTCCAAACATTAGAATAATCTCCGCTAAAAAATAAAAAGTTGAAACTAAAGTAAAACAGGTAGATAGTCATTGTCCTCATTGTCCAGTTTAAAGCATCCTCGCCACTCCAGGGCTTCCGATCACTTACGATCTCTAGAGATCGTAAGTGATCGGAAGCCCTGGAGTGTCGAGGATGAGTTTAAAGGTGTAAACAGAGAACACATAATATGATTGTTAGAATACAACAAAGGTGATCTGTGTGACAGTGTTTGTTTCAAGTTCTCGTTATGTCAGGCAGAAGTTTGAAGTATGTTTGTACAAGATTATGAGACGGAAAATGAATAGCTCTCTGCCTAACATCATTTGTTGCTGCCATCGTCGTTTTCCTCAGTTGTTCTTTGAGTGTACAATGCCTTTCACAATCTTCTTTTTTTAACGTACATTCCTTATCCGCAGTATGCCCCCTTTCGAGGATGCACTGGGGTACTTCGGTGCACATCTAAGAACCGCTCGAAATGGTGCTGACTTATTTCCTTTACTCTAGATGTTGGTTCGGACATATCGGCAATAAATATAATGGCGGCCAATCTACATGCATACTTTTGTCTCGTTCAGCCAAAAGCTTGATATTGGGGTAATATGCGAAGCCAACAAGAGTCTGGTTGAACGAGTAGAAGTATACTGTACATGTCTCTATGTAGACTGGATTGCCTGCCGTAATTATTCTACTCTCCGGTAGCTAGGCTTCGCTCCGAAAATACAACGACAGATCAGGGTAATCTCTCCCGGAGTTCATTGCGGTCCCCACGGGACCTCGGGTCACAGAATAGTACGTCATGACGATTGTTTAATACATTGCGTCCCTTTATATATGACGTCAAAGTGATTTTTAAACGGCGGACGTCGTATGCAAATCGTGACTATTTATTTACAAGTAAATCTGATTTATCCGCAAAAGAATCCATCATTGTTTGGTTGGTTTGATACTGAATGATCAAATTTCATTATGTCAGAACTGTCAGTCGTTTACATGAAAATGATACAAAAGAAAACTTACAATGTGTATTGAAGAATTTAGTAGGAAAATGTGAACTTTTATAGTAACTTCATCATGAACAACAGCAACATTTTAGAAGAAATATACAGTTATATACAACGAAAGGCATACAACACGCAAACAGGAGACCTCGTACTGTCTGCTTTGTGTAACGCATTTAATGTTTCGGTAGTGGTGTACATAGTAAGTCACGGTGGAATCGATGAAATTCACCAGGATCCCCGACCATCACAGGACGGGGCGTCATTGGGAACTATCTTTCTGATTTTATCGGGAGAGGGAGGTAATGCACAATACAGCGTGGCTTCCCCTGCAACGAATGGCATTCAACCTAATGCAAATCTTCCTGATGTCGGTCCTCAAAAATTTTTTATCCGCAAGCAGTCCGTCCTTTCCCGAAAGCGACCCCAAGAAAAGGTGTACACAAAGGCCGTAAAAAGAGGAGTGCCATACTGACGGATACCCCAGAGCTGAAAATTATCGAGGAGGAATCGCTTAAAAAGAAACAGAAAGAAAAACAGCAACCTGCACCAAGACGTAAAAGACAAAGAAACAAAGGAGGAAAGCAAAAGAGACAAAAGAAAACGAAGGCCATTGCCGTGATTGAAGAGGATAGTAGTGACGATGATGATTACTTCTGTTTAGTTTGTCTAGAGTCTTATGCTAACAGTAAGCCGAACGAATCTTGGATTCAGTGCATCAATTGCAAGTTGTGGTCCCACGAGGAATGTACCGATGGGTCATCAGTATACATTTGCCAGAACTGCGAATCTGATGATGATTTATTTTGAGATGCGTGGTAATTTAAAGATAAATTGAAACCTCTGAACTTGTCATACAAATGTACTAGTGTCTACTACTTCACCCTGTGCCGCTGCTATCCAATTACATATTACAAAATGTATTTGAATTATTTCGTTTTTCTTTTCTATTTAGTCTTAAACAAATATATTCTGTATATTGATATTTTGCAAAGTATGCAAGAATTGATTCTCTGAAAATTTCACGAATAATATACAGGTATATGTGAACGTGTACGCTACGCTTTTACATACAATGACACTCTAGACACATGTATAAAATACATGATCAAGCAATTTGCCTCTGGCAAGTTAAGCTATTCAAGTTAAGAATAAGTAATATTTAGTCTATGCTTATCAATGATTTGTTGTGTTTTGGATTCGTGACTAAATTGACCTATGTCAAAACAACACATGTTTGTAACTGTACCTGTATTGTATTTGAACAATCGTACCACTCATTTGTAATACGTTGTAATTCAACCACTTTTGTAAACATTTTTCTTTGTTATATCATGACAAACAAAAAAAAAACAAAAAAAAACAATGTTCATAGACCATTTAAAAAACACACACACACACCCTTACTCAAGGTACATGTACATGTACATATGTATATGAAGTAAACTTAAGCTGGCAAAAAAATACTGGTTAATAATAAGCTAACGATTTATGAATACTATACATGTGCATCAATATATACATATTCAGATATCATTAGAATACCTTTATTAATTTATTAGTAACGTCAACAATATTTGTATAGGTTCGCGGCAAAGACTTATAAGTACGTCGTCCTTGGTACGCGGAAAGTGTGTGGCTCAACTTACCCCGGTTGGTTGCTCAAGTAGCACCGGACACGGGGTAAGTTGAGCCATTTAACTGAGAACTTGAAATGATTATTATTGTAATATGGAGGCCAAAGAAAATACTTTTAACATACAAAATTAAAGAGACATATGTGCACTTTACGATAGACCTCGAACGGGGCTTCGTTAGATCTTGTATTGGAGCGTAACGTAGAGTATCGCAGTGGAGCGGAATTACAAGTCTAATTTTAATTAGATTGGAAAATTCACCTAAATGAATTATTCTCCTGATGTCTCCACATCTGTCCCCATGCTGTACGCCTCTGTATATATATAGTCATTACTCACATGCTCAACATTAATATGAATAACAAAATCATTAGAATAATAAAGTAAAAGAAAACTACTTTGGTTTGCACACAACACACTATTTCTTTTTGGAAGGTCTCTCATTAAGACCCATATTGACGTCATTATTTTGTAAGCACAATTTACGCCATTTCTCTCGAAAAGTATGACGTTAATTACGCTCGCAAACACAGGACGCCACGTGCACAATCAGTGCAAGTCTACCCTCAAATACTAGCTGCTAACAAAGTGATCCTGACATTTACCGTATTCGATCCAATAAAGACTAAAACTATCAAAACTGTATAGGTTTGCACTTTCTTTGCAATAATTTCTTCTTAGTACGCATATTTTCATTTTTTCAATTATCTAAACGACCCGGGATCTTATTGTGCATCCATCTTAACCTTAGATACTTAATCTTAACTGGAGCACTGGAATATATGTACAATACTATTAACAAAATTATCTTATTTAATTTCCTAATTCTGTAACAACTACATGTGTCCTACTCCTGATCATCTCATCAAAGTGATCACCATTTAGGTAATCCAACATTGTTTTGGGCATCTTTGAGAATGAATTGTGGTATCTTTCAGGTTGTTTCTGGAAGGGCTGTACCTACTACAAGTCCTTTACCAGAACCAGTTCGTCATCAAAATATGAACCCTTTTGGTGTTTTTTTGCCCTTCCTTTAACATTTGACTGTGAATCGTATCTTTCTGATAGTGATTTTAGGCATGAAAGACCTCTTGTGCGCATTGCGATGTTGCTTGCAGATTTGTTTGAGTACATATGTTTCATATGTTTCTGAATGTCTTTGACGAGGTACTCCATCTGTAGATCCGCTGGAATATGTTTCTGAATGTCTTTGACGAGGTACTCCATCTGTAGATCCGCTGGAATATGTGGATGTCTTTGACGAGGTTTTCCATCTGTAGATCCGCTGGAATATGTGGATGTCTTTGACGAGGTACTCCATCTGTAGATCTGCTGGAATATGTGAATGTGTTTGACGAGGTACTCCATCTGTAGATCCGCTGGATTATGTGAATGTCTTTGACTTCATTGTTCAAACAATGAAAAATCAAGTTCAAAGCCATTTATTTATTATCTTTATCTTAATATTTGATGAATTAATTATGGTAACATTCAAATAGTCAATATTTCATATGTACATGAATAGTTTTTCAAGAAAAATGTGTTTCTCACCAATGACATCTTTTGCTGTTGTTTGGCATTCCTTTGACAGTATTAGATCGTCAACAAGTTGACCAAACGTTGTGAATACTCATCTTTTCTTCACCTGCAATATTGAAGAAAGTTTAAGTATTTAAGCAAGTTTAAAGTTTCATTAATGGAGGATTTTCTAGTGACAATGTAAAATAGGTTTATCTGATGATTTGCCATGTCTTTAACACGCAATATTTGCCGAAGACATACTCCATGGATAAATGTTGGGGTCAGTTTACCAATGTCAAACATTGAATATTTTGATTTTAGAGTTGTTCTGTTTACTCATCCTTTTACAAAACCAAAGAATTAACAATGAACATGATGCTTTCAGACAGAAAAGTTATATCGTACATTTAGACAATATCACATTTACAGTTAATGGCCCCGTGTAAACCCAGAAAACTTACGAAAAGTGTATGTTCGTGTACTACCAATTCTACTACGAGAAAAAATCGCTCCAATTCAAAACTTTGGTCAGAATGTTACAGTTTCTAAGAATACATTTCCGGATTGCTTTCGGAGCCATTCCGGCAGTTCGTTTTTACACTATATACCAACTCGTGTAAGCGTTTTTGTGACGATGTTCCATTTCAAGCGTCTGTTCGCATAGATTGCCTAACACATGTTGACAAAGCATGCAATCTCCCAATGTTTTTAAATTAGGAAATCTGACATAATATTTGAACTAAAACAGAAATATGGGAAAACGTAAATTCAAGAAAAGCGTTGAAGGATCTCTGGGTAATTATTTTATAAAACATTCCTATTTTTCTCGTGAAAAGTGGCATGAAAATATTCCCCCAGCATACTAAAACATTGATCAGGAAGAACTCATTCTCCGTTAGGATTGCTTCAATATGGAACAACCTACCAGACCATGTCGTTACATCTAAGACATTGGACACCTTCAAAAACAGATTGGACAATCACTGGAACGAACAGGAAATCAAATACAATAACTATAAAGAGAATATCAGCTAGGAAGTGACTATAATCATAATATGTAACTAAAAATATTACGAGTCCAGCAAAGAGGATCTATAAGGAGCCTGTGCTGGAAAACATCATTAAGAATCATTAAGAAGAATGAATGATAATCCTTTCACCCACACTGTCGACCATCAGGTCCGGTGTGAAATCTGGCTATATAGCTAGATTTGACTACGTATAGCCAAATCTGACAACACGTATAGTGGACAAATGTAAACAAAAGTGACATACCTTGCCACAAAATCAGCATACATATCGAAAATTGAATGACGAATCTTAATAATGGGCAAAATGAAATATTTTTGTCATCCAATTGCACATAATTTCCGGTGATTTAAAAAAAAAACCCTCGTTGGATATTTTGGAACTCGCATCCATTCATCCCCAAGTTTTGATGAAAAAGATATAAAATCCTTATTTTTCTAATAAATAGATGATTGAGCTAATGTTCAGTAATCCCTATTGGAATTCATCCTTGGGACTTTTATATTCTGACATTTGACGTCTTAAAACAACATAAATTATTTAGTGACATGTATTAAAAACAAAGAAACATCTCATTTTGTAAACGATGTCTTGTGTGTTCTAGATAATGCCTATTACATTGAATGGAATAAGGTTATACAGGATGAGATAATGAATTTTATTGAAAGACTATAGTGGTCAGACTCTCATGACAGTGAGGCAATTTCAAAGAATGGCTGCGCAAAGTAGCAATGGAACAAGACATCGTTTACAAAATGAGATGGTTCTTTGTTTTTAATACATGTCACTAAATAATGTATGTGGGTTTCAGCGATGTGTGCCAGTATAGGGACCACTGCAGTTGGATTATTTCAGTAATAGACCCTTACAAGAGGTACATGTAGGTCAACCTTATTTGATTTTCCAGAATAAAGTTTAGAAGACTCGGGTAGGGATTTCGACGAGAGACACTTATCAAATGTCTAAACATAAAAGAGTCGAGGAGGAATTTCAATAGGGATTACATGTACAGCTGTATATTGTACCAGATTACCGATGAATCAATCGACACAGTCCAATTCTGCTTCATTTGTACAATCCTCCCTCTTATTTGCAAGTCTTTGACCTTGAGGACACAACTCACAAGTTCGCATATATACTGCTAAGTGTACATGTACCCCCAATGCTTGAAACAGGAGTTGACAAGCTCACCGATTTTGTAACAGAAGAAAACCTAGGTTTGAACGTAAGGCCTCCGAACACTAGCAAGTTGCTCTACCAATTCAGCTACCTGATCACCAATAATCAACCCAGTCTAATTCCACTACATACATATATATATAATTATCTCTAAAACGTCTTAAAACAACTATAAACTAGAATACTCATGTTTAATTAATATACATGTCCAACAGACATGTACAAACAATGTAATAAAAAAAAAATTATGAAGTCATGTAAATATGTATGGAACAGTATTAAGTTGAAGTAAGTTTATAAAAGTGTATTCTGCAAAGTGCATTATTTTGTTGAACATTGCTTTTTTTCAGCTGAAAGAAGAAGACGTATACAAAAGGCAAAAAGAGAAGTAGCAGTTGAATCGAAAGGAAAATCCCCAAAATACAGTGTTGAACAACTTTTAGAGAAGGTACACTGTACATGTATGTAGCAGGGTCTACTTGGTGGTTTTAAAGAAATGAAGCACTCCACGCGGAAAGTAATCCAATGATGAAGTTTATTACTCCATAAAAACACCCTAAAATAACAAATAAACAAACATTTAATGGTACAATAATAGATGCGTATTTGCTTACATGTAAATACAGTATAATGGAACAATCCATTTACAATAACATGACGGATGTACGCACCGAGCACAAGCTACTAGCTCACACTAAACCAATACGATTGCTCTAACGCAGCTCTTACTGAATAGCTCAGTCGCTATTAATAGTACGATAGTACGCTTAAGCGACTACAGCAATACGTTACATTTGGTAAATTAACTTAAAATAAGTTTAATGCTACTACTAAACAGTTACAACATAGGAGAATCTCAACAAAACCTACCTCTACTACAAACAGTTACACACCAAGAAGAAATTCACAACAACTTACCTCTTCATGAATGAAGAGGGCCTGACTCCCGGGACACCCATGCGTCGTATGGAACGTGCGCACACAAAACGCTACAATTTAAACAAAATGACAAAATAGTAAAAAAAACACATAAACCGTACTGGCGTCGGACGTCTAGCAGATTGTATAAAACCACAGACTATGAAATGCATAAAAGCTTACAATTACCAGAATTAAGTAAACACAAATATTACAATCGATACAATTTGGCGGGAAATACAAATACTAATCAATTAGCGAATTTACTCTCCAAATACTTCTGATTTACAGATGAAACAAAAGATATAAATAATATAATTAAACATAATCTTTATATAGATAATTCATAAATAAAGTACTTACATAGTAATGGAGCTGATCTTTCTGAAGTACGCTCTAGATCAAGATCTACATATAGTCATGTATACATGTACGTCCTTCCTCTACGACGGCCAGTAGAAGAGTGACGCTACCCTAAAAAACGCGGGTGCGCAATGACCCATGGTCACTCTCAATATAAAAATAGATATAACCTCTGAACCCTGGCAGACAGGTTTGTACAGGTGTTACATAACAGTGTAGTATATACACTCGCGTACAGGTAAACATATACGGTAACCTGATGTACATATTTGTTAATACAAATGTTAATACAAATACCAAATAAATTAATACTAATTTATACAATGCAAATGTCACAAATAATTGACACTGTTACATGTTGATTAAAATAGATGAAAATATATGATGTGGTGTGTGTTAAAACTGGCCATTTTAAAATGTATTGATACCGAAGAATTGCCATATATTAGTTATGTGATTAGTTTGCAAATAATGCTGATTTGGAAAGACATACTCACTGAATACAAATGTAGAACAAAGGCCGAGTTTAATCTGACTTAATCTGACATGGGATTTAGATCTCAATTTTAAACAAATATTGTGCTGTTAGATCAGAGCATATTAGTGTTATAGGAAATGTGGAATTCTCAAACAAAGTGTAGCAAAGTCTTTCTGTTAAAAATATGTAATCGATACATGTAAACCAAATAAAGGGAGATAAATCTTTTTATATTATCACTTCTGCTAATATAACTTCAGCTTAATTGGATATATCTATGTAAACAATGTTTTGTTTCACTGTTTTGCTGCGTGTCATAGTGATAGTCAATTCTGCACGGTAATTAAGACAACTCTTGCAAACATGAGATGACCACAGTTATATGAATTAATATTTAACCAGATTTTTCTGAAATTGTTCAAATAGTAGGGTTACCGTGGCAATATTTTTCTGGTGAATTTGAATCTATTGCGGGGTGAAATACAGTCATATTATTTGTGAAATGAAAACATTTCATTATTTTGTTGGTAAGCTAAAAGCATTTTGTCTTCTTAAAATTGTGTTTTATATTCTAATACAAAGATAGTAACCAAAAGTGTGAAAAGCTGATAGTTTGTCATTGAGTTTGTGATTGTACTTTATGCAGGCAGAAGATTGTATTGATCGATTTGAATATGAACTTGCCCAGAAGTTCTGTCAGAGGGCCTTGGAGATGGAGCCTGATAGCATCCTGGCCCTGGAAACAACCGGATCCCTTCTGTTAGAGGTCGGAAATCAGGAGGCTGCCAAACAGGTAGATTTCTTATCATCAGGTATAGGACTGAAGATAATTGTATACAGTTGTTTAATTCCATGGGCAGACAATTTCTGTACATTATATAACTATAGATGTAGATATTTTAAGTGTGGATTTGTTCACATAGTCAGCTTTGGAATTGTTAATGGTCTGCCAATTTTTGTGCTGTGTATCTATAAGGAAAAAAAATCACTTGTAAAATTTGCACATGTTTATATGTTTACATGTGGATATATTTACATACATAGCAAAATAAGCAAACATTTTACACCATGAATGATACCACTTTTACAATATGTGATGATAAAATGATTCCTGATTCCCCACCTAAAACTCATTATAAATAAAATGAAATTGTAAATTTTCTATAATACCAGTTGCTCAAAATAGAGGCATATTTAATGAATTCCAAATGCTGAATATCTTTATCATGTGGAAGTTATTTCCCTTGGATAAGTGATCTAACCCTGCATTTCTTTCTCCTCTGTGAACAGTGTTTTGGCCGAGCTGTAGAGGTGTGTCCTGACCAAGGTCACTCCAAATACATGTACCTTGGCCAGTTGTTTGAAGGTGCTCAGGCTGTCCAGTGCTTCCAGAAGGGAATAGAATTAATGATGAAGGAATGTGAGGCTAAGCAGGCATCAGAGGTATGTACAATGTAACTTTGTTGTGAAAAACGGGAATGTTTGATAAAATAATGTTTTTCATGGTCAGATTTTTTTCTCATCACTAATACTATGTATGACAAAATAACAAATCAATTAAAAGTGAAGCTTTCTAACATCTTGTAAGTATTTCATGGTTGAAAGACGTATCAGCTAGCAGAGAGATAAAAATTTAAAAAACCCAATATCTATTGTTGGTAGACTCTATACTATATTTGGTTATTGCTAATCAAAACTACATGCATTATAAATGAATTCCACAGTAACATGATGTATGTTACCATGGAATTTATTTTTCCATATAATGCATTATAAACCCCTGGATTTGTAATGTTCCCTGGAGCCATTTCCTTTACTTCAATATAGTTTTGTTTTGACAGTTGGCAGCTGCCTGTGGGGGTGGGCCAAGTGACGGTGTTTCCTCTGAGGAGATCAGTAATGCCTACTTGTCACTGGCAGAGCTCTACATGACAGACTGTTGGTGAGGAAAGAGAACAAAAATCATCTTTTTATTTATTAGTGTTTTTCGTTAGTGATGGTTATTCCAGGATTTACATATTCTCCCCCTGGAATCCAGGATTTTGTTTTTTTATCGAATTCTTTTTTAAAAATGCAGAAGGAAGGAAATGTTGTCATCAGTGGTTGGATGTGGGTAAAGTAGCATTACCTAATTGATTGTGAGATGTTGTTTGTAATATCTAGATTTTTCATTACCTAATTGATTGTGAGATGTTGTTTGAATGTATGTTTATTTGATAAAAATTAATTATAAAAATTAATATATACTTTGGCAATTGTAGCATGGAGGAGGATGCAGACATTAAATGTGAACAGTATATAAACAAAGCTGTAGAAATAGACGGAGAGAATGCTGAGGCCTACCAGATGATGGCCAGTTTTCATCTCTCTAAAGAAAATGAAGAGGTAAACTTTGGTTGGGGTTTTTTTGTTTAATTTTTTAAGAATATGAGTTTTAGGATAAAATTATATCCTTATTTAGAATAAAGATGTGGTTAGTTTTATAGCTTCTCTATATTTCTAGAGAATGACAAGTTTTCAATTTGATATGCTATTGGATCAAATATTTCAGTTCTGGGCTGATTAAGCTCCCACTTTATAAAGATCTTCCATACCAAAAACAGTTGCTTGTGATAGCATTTCAGGTTTCAAGTTTAGAGGTCAAGGTCACTTTTAAAGGAAGACAATTTGTTTCCATGTGATAACCTAAGTGTCAGGAAGCACATCCACTTACCCATATATGGAATTCTTGTCTCAAGTGACATTGCTCAAATTGCAAAACAAGTAAACAGAAATTTTTTTATAATACAGGGGTATTTGCCCTTGTGGCGTGGTAGTTCAGTCAGTAGTTTTTTGTGAAAATAAAATCCTCACAAAATTGTATTACTCTCTTAAGTGTGTAACAGTGGAGCCCTGATCATATTGATGTTTTTTGTTGTAGATGGCCACTGAGATGATAAAGAAGAGTGTGTCACTATGGTTACCTAAGTATAAAGCTGCTGATAAAGGAGAAGTACCAGATGAAGAGTTCGACCCTCTTGAGGTAATCCTTTACATAGTGCTATATATAGAAGTAATCATATTGTACCCAGGTATACGCTGGTTTGTATGCTACTTCCTCTGGAATATTCATAATTTAGCTCCTGTAATGTTTAATTTTATAAATGATATAATAATAATTAGCTCACCTAGCCCAAAGGGCCAGTGAGCTTATGTCCTGGCGCGTCGTCCATTGTCTGTCCGTACACATTTCCTTTAAAATGCTAGTAGTCATGGAGTTCTGCATGGATTCTAACCAAATTTGGCCAGACACTTTCTTGGGGGAAGGGGAACAGAGTTTGTATAATTTTTGGCTTTGACCCACTTGGGGCAGGAGGTGTGGGGCCCAATAGGTGAAATAGAGGTAGATCATATAAATTGCTACTTGTACTAGAGTTCTGCATGGATTGAAACCAAATTTGGTCAGAAACATCCTTGGGTGAAGAGGAACAGAGTTTGTATAAATTTTGGCTCTGACCCCCCAGGGCCAGGAGGGGCAGGGCATAGTAGGGGAAATAGAGGTAAATCCTTTAAATCGCTACTTGTCATAGAGTTAAGCATGGATTCTAACCAAATTTGGCCAGAAACATCCTTGGGGAAGGGAAACAGAGTTTATATACATTATGGCTCTGACTCCCCAAGGGCAGGAGAGGCGGGACCCAATAGGGGAAATAGAGGTAAATCCTTTAAATCGCTACTATTCATAGAGTTCTTCATGGGTTCTAACCAAATTTCGCCAGAAACATCCTTGGGGGAAGGGAAACTGAGTTTGCATAATTTTTGGCTCTGACCCCCCTGGGGGCAGGAGGGGCGGGGCCCAATAGGGGAAATAGAGGTAAATCCTTTAAATTGCTACTAGCCATAGAGTTCTGCCTGGATTCTAACCAAATTTGACTAGAAACATCCATGGGAAAGGGGAACAGAATTTGTATAAATTTTGGCTTTGACCCCCTTGAGCAGAAAGAGTGGAACCAAATAGTGGAATTAGAGGTAAATATTCAAATGCCTTCAGAAAAGCAACAATGAACCTGATTTCAGAACATTACTAACCAGGTGAGTGATACAGGCCCTTTTGGCCTCTTGTTTTTAGATCATCTGACCCAAAGGGTCAGGATGACCTATAGTCGTCATGTTTCGTCTGTCGTCGTCCGCCGTGCGTTAACTTTTCATATTTTGAACTTCTTCTTAAGTTCTACCAGTGCGGTTTGGCTGAAACTTGCATGAAATGATCCTGACATTGTCCCGACAAAGTGTAGTTTTTAGCTCACCTGGCCCGAAGGGCCGGTGAGCTTATGTCATGGCGCGGCGTCCGTCGTCCGTCCGTCGTCCGTCCGTCAACATATCCTTTAAATCCCTACTAGTCATAGAGTTCTTCATGGATTGTAACCAAATTTGGCCACAAACATCCTTGGGGGAAGGGGAACAGAACTTGTATAAATTTTGGCTCTGCCCCGCCGGGGGCAGGAGGGGCGCGGCCCAATAGGGAAAATAAAGGTAAATTCTATAAAACGCTACTTGTCCTAGAGTTCTGCATGGATTGTAACCAAATTTGGCCAGAAACATCCTTGAGGGAAGGGGAACAGAACTTGTATAAATTTTGGCTCTGACCCCCCGGGGGCAGGAGGGGCGGGGCCCAATAGGGGAAATAGAGGTAAATCCTATAAATCGCTACTTGTCCTAGAGTTCTGCATGGATTGTAACCAAATTTGGCCCCCGGGGGGCAGGAGGGGCGGGGCCAAATAGGGAAATAAGAGGTAAATATTCAAATTCCTTCAGAAAAAAAACAATGAACCTGTATTCAGAACATGACTTGACATTACAAACCAGGTGAGCGATACAGGCCCTCTGGGCCTCTTGTTTTTAGGGTCGATTCGAAATCCAAGATGGCCGCCACAGCCGCCATCTTGAAAACACATTTTGAACTTCTTCTCAAGTTCTACAAGTGCAATTTGGCTGAAACTTGCATGAAATGATCCTGACATGGTACCGACAAAGTTTTGTTGTTTTTCAGGTCGTTCCGAAATCCAAGATGGCCGGCATAGCCGCGATCTTGAATACACATTTTGAACCTCTTCTCAAGTTCTACCGGTGCAAATTGGCTAAAACTTGCATGAAATAATACTGACAGGGTCCATACAAAGTGTTGTTATTTTTCGGGTCGATCCGAAATCCAAGATGGCTGCTATAGCCACCATCTTGAAAATACATTTTGAACTTCTTCTCAAGTTCCATTGATGCAAATTGGCTGAAACTTGCATGAAATGATACTTACAGGGTCCCGACAAAGTGTTCTTATTTTTCGGGTCGATCCAAAATCCAAGACGCCATCACAGCCGCCATCTTGAAAACACATTTTTCTCAAGTTCAACAAGTGCGATTTGGCTGAAACTTGCATGAAATGATCCTGACATGGTCCCGACAAAGTGTTGTTATTTTTCAGGTCGATCCCAAATCCAAGATGGCTGCCACAGGCGCCATCTTGAAAACACATTTTGAACTTCTTCTCAAGTTCTATCGGTGCGATTTTGGCTAAAACTTGCATGAAATGATCCTGACATGGTCCCAACAAAGTGTTGTTATTTTTCAGGTTGATCTGAAATCCAAGATGGCTACCACAGCGGCCATCTTGAAAACACATTTTGAACTTTTTCTCAAGTTCTATCGATTCGATTTGGATGAAACCTGCATGAAATGATCCTGACATGGTCCCGACAAAGTGTTGTTACGTCTGTGGTTGATCCGAGATCGAAGATGGCTACCATGACACGATATCTAATTAATTTCCTTTATTATTATTGCCAAGATAGTCAGATGACCGTTAAGGCCCTTGGGCCTCTTGTTATAAAACGCCTTAACTTTCAAATGCATTACTGTTTAGAACACCATTTTTCATTCGATGGATGGAGATGATTTTGAATATACACAAACTTTAACATATAAAAGATAATTACGGGTGTACCTGAGATCTTCCAATATTTATTACATCAGTGTTGTGATTTTATAGATGAGAATAATCAATTTTCAGTCACGTGTTCTAATTTCTATGAAAATTGTTACTTACAGTTGACGCCATTAAGTTACGATACCAGGATAGCCGCGGCCAAAATTTTAACTGAAGTTAAACAGTACGAGGTAAGTTTACTGGAATAACAATAGCATGTAACAAAGAAATATACATTCTGGTTATATATCTGTGCTCTCTTTCAATTATTATTCAATAGGTAAATGGTAAGTTATTGCCGATATTTGATTATACTTTTTCATGTATTAATGCAATTTAATTGAAGTTAGTTTGCTGTAAATGGTCTTATATATGTTGTGTACTCTTATTATCCTTCCTTGTGATAAGGAAAAGAGTATTATTAAAATATTCAAATTCATATGATTAATTAGATGATCATGCAATAAAAGTTTATATGACTTGCAGAGAACTGAAGATAGATGTAGATATATAATTGAATGTCCATATGATTTGTAGACAGCTGTAGATGTAAATATATAATTGAATGTCCATACGATTTGTAGACAGCTGTAGATGTAGATGTATAATTGAATGTCCATATGATTTGTAGACGGCTGTAAATGTAGATATATAATTGAATGTCCATATGATTTGTAGACAGCTGTAAATGTAGATATATAATTGAATGTCCATATGATTTGTAGACGGCTGTAAATGTAGATATATAATTGAATGTCC
>SAYR01067649.1:7447-19279 GCA_004382745.1 Argopecten irradians irradians | reverse complement strand
GGTCGATACGGTACCTCTCTAAATTCCCTCTTTTTCGGGCCAGTTCTTCTTCCTGCCCCAGGGTGCTCCAGTTAGTCAATTAATTCTAAATATCAATGTTTTGTTTTCCCCTCTCCTCAAGATTGTTTCGTGGTCATAATAGACTTTGGATTATCAATCCATGGACCCAATTTCTTTAGGACAAGTGCATTTATACTAGGATTCTTACCTTATTTCCCCTTAAATTCTGTGGGCCCTGGCACGTCTGCCCCGTGGGTCAGAGCGCTCAATTATTTATCAAGTCTTCTGTTCTCTTTCGTCCAAGGTGTTTGTGGCCAATATTTGGATCTTAATAACTGCATAATACCCCGAACTCCTTAAGGACAATCCTAAAGTACTATTTATATGGATTACCTTCTAATTCCGGCTATTTGGGTGCCCCGTTCCCTTCTCTTGACCTTACTTTCCGGGGGGTCTATGAGCTAAAATTATACAAGTTCTGTTCTCCCTTCTCCCAGACGTCTGGTGGCACATGTTTGGTCACCAAATCCTATACGAATATAGCTCGTACAAGTTATGCTCGTTTCTAAAAGATTTAACCTCTATTTCATATTGGCATACAGACTTCTCCGTCCTCTCTGCCTTTTCGCACGCGGAACGACATTCACGTGCATATTGATATAAAGGAATGATTCGACGTGACAGACTGTTGACAAGAAGTCTAATTTATCTTCGCATTTATTGACTTTAGGACGTTCGGTCATGCATAAGCTCACCGGCTGGTGAGCTTAACATATTAGTTGATATTTTTGCAATATCTGAAATTTATCTTTTCACCTTCATTTCAGTCCATACATCATGAACATTTCCTTCTTTGCATTTTTAAAAATGAGTTTGATAAAAAATGATTCTAGGGGAGAATATGTAAATTCTGGAATTAACATCACTAACCATGAAATAAACTAATTAAATCTAAAAGATCATTTTGTTTTCTTCTCACAACAGTCCTGTCATGTGAGCTTGCTAGTGACAGGTAGGCATTACTGATCTTCCTCAGAGGAGACACATCACTTGGCCCGCCCCTAAAAAGGCAGCGCAGAACTGTCAAGTAAAATTATATTAATATAAAGGAAATGCTGCAGGACATTACAAAATCCAGGGGGTTTTATAATATGGATACATAAATTCATGGTAATATCATGTTTGTGGAATTTAATTTTATCATGCATGTAGTTTTGGTTAGTAATAACCAATATAGGTAAGAGTTCTACACAATAGATTTGTTTTTTTAAATTTGTATCTATGTGCTACGCTGGATACCTCTTTCAACCATGAAATACTTACAGATGTAATAAAGCGTTCCGCTTTTAATTCATTTGTATTTTGTATACATAGTTTTCAGTTGATGAGAAAATATCTGGCCATGAAAAACATTATTTTATAAAACATTCCCGTTGTTACACAATTGTTCATACCTCTGATGCCTGGCCTTAGCTCATATTCCTTCATGCATTAATTCTATTCCTTCTGGAAGCACTGACAGCCTGAGCAACGCTTCAATAACTGCAAGGTACACGTGTATTTGGAGTGACCCTGGTCAGGCACACTTACCGCTTCGGCCAAAACCTGGTTAGGGCGATGTTGGTAAGAATGCAGTGGAGTGTTAATATTCCAAGGGAAATAATTCCACATGATAAAGATATCAGCATTTGGATTCATTAAATATGCCTATTTTGTGAGAAACTTGGTATATATGGAAAATTACAACTTTCATTTTATTTGTATAATGAGTTTTAGGTTGGGAATCATGAGAATCATTTTAATCATCACATATTGTAAAGTGGATCATTCATGGTGTAAATGTTTATGCTTATTTTGCTAGTTTGTAATAATATCTCACAATGTAAACATATAAACATGTGCAATTTTACAAAGTGAATTTTTTTTCCTTTAAGATACACAGCACAAAAATTGGCAGACTCATTACAATTCCAAGCTGACTAGTGAACATCCACACTTAAATATTAACATCTATTAGTTATATAAATGGTCAGAAATTGTGCTGCCATGGATAATTAAATACATTGTAATAAATTATCTTCAGTCCTATACACTGATGAAAGAATTCTAGCTGTTTGTCGGCTCCTGATTTCCGACCTCTAACTAGAAGGGTATTCCGGTTGTTTCCAGGGCCAGGATTCTATAGGCTCCATCTTCCAAGGCCCTCCTGAACAGAACCTTCTGGGGCAAGGTTCATATTCAAATTTGGATCATGGTATACAATCCAATCTTCTGCTTTACATAAATAAATCACATCAAAGTTATTGACACAACTAATCAGCTTCTTCACACTTCTATGTTACTTTTGTATTGAATTAAAACAACAATTTTAGAGAAGAGCAAAATGCATTTAGCTACCAACAAAATTATGAATTATTTTCATTTCAAAATAACACAACTGTATTTTCACCCCAACTAATAAGTTAAATTCACCAAAATATATAGGTCCGGGGTAACCCAAGCTATTTGAATAATTTCAGAAAAATCTGGTCAAGATATTAATTCCATTAAATACTGCGTTCATCTTATGTTTGCAAGAGTTGTCTTTAATATACCACTACACAATTGACTAACACTATTGAACACGCAGCAAAAAGTGAAATAAAAAATTACTTTGTTAACATAGATGGTAGTTCATTATCATTTTTTGGGTGTTGAGACCAGTCTCCTTAGCATAATAAATCAATATTTTAGTTTCTGATGCTATTATTATTTTTGTTTTTGAAGTGCAGTGGGCCTTATAAGAATCAAAATAATCATCTGTTAATTAACTTTGTCAACATTAATTAAAGTCTATAGTGCTTCATCCAATTAAGCTGAAGTTATATTAGCAGAAGTGATAATATGAAAAGATTTATCTCCCTTTATTTGGTTTCACATGTATCAATTCATTATTTTTACAGAAAGACTTTGCCACGCTTTATTTGAGGAATTTACTTAGACATTTCCTATGAACACTAATCATGCGTTGATTTAACAGCACAAATATTTGTTTAAATTGAGATTAATCCCATGTTAAAGTCAAATTAACTCGGCCTTTGTTCTACCATTTGTATTACAGTGAGTATGGTCTTTTTCAGAATCAGCATCTATTTGCAACTATCACTATTGTATAATATATGGCAGTCTTCGGTTAGAATTATTTTTAAAATGGCGAGTTTTTAACACACACCATCGGAATACACAATATATATTTTCATTTATTTTTTATCTAATGTACAGTGTATCTTCTCTAAAGCTTTTCAACAACTGTATTTTGGGGATTTTTCCTTTCGATCAACTGCTACTTCTCTTTTGCCCTTTTGTATAGCGTTCTCTTCTTCACTGAAAAAAAAGCAATGTTCAACAAAATAATGCACATTTTCTGCCGAATACACTTTTATAAACTTACTTCAACTTAATACTGTTCCTACATATTACATGACTCTCATAATTTTTTTTTTTATTTACATTGTTTGTACAGTGTCTTGTTGGACATGTATATTAATTCCATGAAGTATTCTTCAGTTTTAATAGTTGTTTTTAAGACGTTTTAGAGATATTTATATTATATATGTATGTAGTTGAATTAGACTCGGGTTGATTATTGGTGATCAGGTCGTGAATTGTAGAGCAACTTGCTAGTTGTTGGCAGGCCTTACGTTCAAACTAGGTTTTCTTCTGTTCAAAAATACGGTGAGGCTTGTCAACTCTGTTTCAAGCATTGGGGGTACAATGTACATTAGCAGTATAATATGCGAACTTGTGAGTTGTGTCTCAGGTCAAAGAACCTTGCAAATAAGAGGGAGGGTTGTAACAATGAAGCAGAATTGGACTGTGTCGATTGATTCATCGGTAATACCTGGTACATTATACAGCTTGTAATGTAATCCCTATTGAAATTCCCTTCGACTTTTTATGTTTGTACATTTGATAAGTGTCTCTCGTCGTCCCTACTCGAGTCTTTAAATTTATTTTGGAAAATCAATTAAGGTTGACCTACACGTTAACTTTCTTTGTAAGGTCTATTACTGAAATAATCCAACTGCAGTTGGTCCCTATACTGGCACACATCGCTGAACCCCATACATTTATTTAGTGACATGTATTAAAAACAACAGAATCATCTCATTTTGTATACGATGTTTTGTTCCATTGCTACTTTTGCGCAGCCATTCTTTGAAAATTGCCTCACTGTTAATGAGAGTCCTGACCACTATAGTCTTTTCAATAAAATTCATTATCTCATCTGTATAACTTATCCAATTCAATGTAATAGGCATTATCTAGAGACACACAAGACATCGTTTACCAAATGAGATGTTTTTTGTTTTTAATACATGTCATTAAATAATTTATGTTGTTTTAAAGTACGTCAATGTCAGAAATAAAATCCAAGGATTGATTCCAATTAGGGATTACTGAACTTAGTTCAACTCATCTTTTTATTAGAAAAATTAGGTTTTTATATCTTTTTTCATCAAAATTGGGGATGAATGGATGCGAGTTCCAAAATATCCACGGGGCTCTTTTTTTAAATCACCGAAATTATTGTGCAATTGGTGACAAAATTTTCATTTTGCCCCATTATTAAGAATTCGTCATTCAAGTTCGCATATGTATCGCTGATTTTGTGGCAAGGTATGTCACTTTTGTTTAACATTTGGTCCACTATACTCGTGTTTGTCAGATTTGGGTATACGTAGTCAAATCTGCTATATAAACAGATTTCACACGGACCTGATGGCGACCAAGTGTGGTGAAGGATTTATCATTCATTCTTCTGTAATTGATTTTCTTAATGATCTTTTCCAGGACAGGCTCCTTATAGTCTTTGTTGCTGGACTCGTAATATTTTAGTTAACATTTATGATTATGAGTCATTCCTAATTGAATTCATCTTTATAGTTATTGTATTTGATTCCTGTTCGTTCGTGATTGTCAATCTGTTTTTGAAGGTGTCCAATGTCTTAGATGTAAACGACATGTCTGGTAGGTTGTTTTCATATTGAAGGCAATCCTAAGGACATGAGTTCTTCTGATGAATGTTTTATTGCTGGGGAATAGTTTCAATGCCACTGTTTAGAGAAAAATAGGAATGTTTTTATAAATATAATTACACAGAGATCCTCAACGCTTTTCTTGAATTACGTTTTTCCCCATTTCTGTTTTTAATTCAAATATTAATGTCAGATTTCCTATTTTGATAACATTGGGGAGATTGAATGCTTTTGTCAAGATGTGATTTAGTGCATCTATGCGAACAGACGCTTGAAATGGAATCATCGTCACAATTAAATTCGCTTTACACGAGTTGTATATTGTGTTAAAAACGAACTGGCCGGAATGGACTGAAAGCAATGCGGAAATGTATTTCTTAGCAACTGGTAACATTCTGACCAAGTTTTGAATTGGATGGGGCGATTTTTTTCTCGTAGTAAGAAGTTTGGTTAGTAAGCGAGAATAACTTGGTCGTAAGTTATGTCGGGTTTACACCGGGCTTACTGGTAAATCGTAATGTTCGTAGCTAATTACGAGATAACTTCATCTGTCTGAAAGTCATTCACTGTCATTATCTGTTTAATTCTTTGGTTTTGTAACAGGATGAGTAAACCGAACAACTCTAAAATCAAAAAATATTCGAATGTTTTGACCATTTGGTAAACTGAGCCCAACATTTATCATGCATGTGAGGTATGTCTCGGCAATATGTGGCGTGTTAAAGACATGGCAAATCATCATAAACCTATTTTACATTGTCAATTGAAAATCTCATTAATGAACTTTAAACTTGCTTAAATACTTAAACTTTCTTCAATATTTGCAGGTGAAGAAAAGATGAGTATTTCAACGGTTTGGTCAACTTGATTGACGATCTAATACTGTCAAGGAATGCAAACAACAGGCAAAAGATGTATGTCGGTGAGAATACACATTTTTTCTTGAAAAACTATTCATGTACATAGTCGAAATATTGACATATTATGAATGTTTACCATAGTATTAATGTCTCATTTAATATTCTAAGATAAAGATAAGTAAATATAATGGCTTTGAAACTTGATTTTTCATTGTTTGACATGAAGTCAAAAGACATTCACATAATCATGCGGGATCTACAGATGGGTAGCCTCGTCCAAACATCATTCACATATTCCAGTCAGATCTATCAGATGGAAGTACCTCGTCAAAGACATCCAATAATTCCAGCAGATCTACAGATGAAGTACCTCCGTAAGTAACACATTCACTTTCCGCAGATTACAGATGGAGTACCTTCGTCAAAGAATTTCAGAACATATTCCAAGCGGATCTACACGAATGGAGTACCTCGTGCAAGAATTGCAGAACATGATGAAATCGTATGTACTCATAACAAATCTGCAAGCAACAATCGGCAATGCCGCACAAGAGTTTGTCTTTCATGCCTAAAATCACTATCACGAAGATAGCGATTCACAAGTAAATGTTTAGAGGATTAGGGCAAAAACACGTAAAAGGTTCATATTTTGATGACGAAATGGTTCTTGGTAAAGACTTGTAGTAGGTACAGCTTCAGAAACACCTGAAAGATATCACAATGTCATTCTCAACGATCCAAAACAATGTTGATTACCTAAATGGTGATCCTTTTGTATGAGATGATTCAGACTGTTACTTGATTACATCACTCATTCATTCATTCATATCTTTAATTCTTCCGTAAACAGAAGAGTTACATGTAAATTATAAGAGATAGCAAACAAAAAAAGGTGCTGTACGGTAATAACAAAAAAAGAGGAGGTGAAGATAGGCATTAGGAATGGAGAACACAAGGCAAAAAAGTAAAAGGGAATAGAATAGAAATTATCATTAATTGTAATCTTAATTGACTGCACAGGAATAGCATCAGTGTTAACTATCTGACTAGTCAACAAACTGTTTGACATTAGAATCTACTGTAATTGCCCACTAATGAAAGTAAGTATAAACTTTACAAATACAGTTATGAGAAAAGACTCAATAGCTACACTATACAGCGATGGGTACTATAGAGATTAATTACTGAAAAGGTCAAATGCAGGAACTTTATCTGCGAAACACATAACAATGCTTGTAACGAATGAATATTACGGTATTCAATCTATCGACCGAGAGATAGAATAATTGTTCTCTATTTGGGCGGCAAAGAATGAATCATCGTTATTTGTTTCTTCCTGTCCGTCTTGGTCTTAATAGAACAATATATCATCAACGGGAATATATTTTCTAAATTTTTTAAAAAAAACGTACGTATGATGGCTTAATTGCGATGTATTTAATAACCATACTGGCATATAATTTTGTTTCTCATCGTTAATACACATATCGGATGAGATACATAATCTAAGGTTCTCTCTCTTTTGTATCTAGTAACGGGTATCAAGGATATCATTTCATAGGCACAGGGGCACGAGACACCCATAAATTGGCATTTGGCAAGTGGGTTAACTCACAATTCAGGGGTGATAATCCATATATTTGGAGACGCGTTGTACGAAGTACCAGTAAATAATGATGGAAGAAACTTTGGAAATTGTGACCATCAAACTTCGGATGGAGAATTTCCATGTGAATATTAGCGCTGGGCAATTCAGGTTTAACTGTTCAGACGCTGTTTCTATTGAATTACTTTCCTCAGGAGTAATGGACATTTTTAAGACAAATATATTTCCCATTGTACGTTTTGCTGGAATCCAGTGTTGATCTAATAATACATAAACAGACGACTGCAGTTGGTATTTATTTGAAAAGGTTATTTTCCATACGTCGAAAACTTAAAACCTGTTTTCGACTTATTATATAACCTATAATACATGTGGTATCAAGACGTAACAAAACAACTGCTTCGCAGTACATACGACTTGACATTACACAGAGCAGCAAAATTTTAACTTACATTGTTGCGAATATATACAGATGATAGAGTATACTATACCTAACATTTCTCAATGCCAATATCTGATCTAGTACGTATTGGAAATTCTGTATAATGTTTGGTACATAGGATAGATGGGTAGTCCTCTAGTGCCGCAAATCGGTTAAAAAAAGTGCAAACCAGAGTCTCACAACCAAATAAAGGCTTAGAAAAGAATCAATAGACTTAATAAATGTTTTAAATTTGTTGGGGGTTAATCCCTGGTGCCAAGCAATGTTGCACTGAATAAGCGCAAAGGTTTTTTCCACCGCAACTTATGGCACAATTTCGTTCATTTTGGACGACCAGGACGAAACTTGTCCATTGTAAATACCAATGTGTAGTATTAGTAGGACTTTCTACTCCCTTTTCTGGTCCAAGAAACCACTAGTTTCGTATTGCAAAAAGCATTCTTTTTTCATTAAAACATAAAATAGATTTTGTAAGGAATTATATTTCAATCTCCATTACAACTATATATTTACTAAAGTATATCATTTAAATTGTTCAAGATCACCTTAATAGTGAAAGAAGATTTCTATCTGCGATCTGCTTGAGTAGGACAAGTGACAGTTAAGTCTTGAATGAAAAGAAGATGCTTAGAATTGAACATAATTTCATTCTCAACAAATCATTAATGTTACACAGAATAATAGCAGGAGAGAAGAGAATAACTCCTTGTTTCGTGTTCCCAGTGACATATAGGAAACCATTTTTGAAATAATAACTTGATAAAGTATTAACTGAACTGTTACATATCAATTATATAATGAGCTACAATGTATTTAAATAATCTACGATTAAAAAGGGGATATAAGTTTGAAAAAACATGACCTGATATCATGCACAACGCATCGAAGTGGCTTTGGCAGCATCACAAAACAAGAAAACAATTTACTATATCGTATTTTCACACAGCAGTAAACAATGTATTCATGTACATGTATATGACTTAATAGTAGTCTACTGTACTTTTTCTGAATACCCATTTTGTAAAGGTTTAATCGTGAGAACGTTTTCTCTCACTAGTCTCTTATTTAGAGATCAGCTTTTCATTATACTTTTAAAATAACAGGGTTATAGGCGAAATTGCTCGACTAACTGTTTGAGGAATTCAGATTTTGGCTTATTATGACCTTTATAGAGTGTACAAGATAATACCTCGCCGTCTTTTGAGTCATTGGAACAAAAAGTATTCTTTTTAAAAGGCATTAAAAGATTACAATAGACACTGGAAATAAACCAGTCATCTGCAAAAATAAGATTGTCGTACAATTAAAGTCACACCTGCAGCGGCTTTCACGGGGAGATTAAACAAATAATTTTTTTACTTCGTCAAAAGTAAAAATCATGAACGAAGTGTTTATTACGGGATCATTTTCCATAAACATTCTAAATTGCGTTTTCAATTTCCTCTTTAAAAAGAACCAATTATAACTTTACATTAGAGATTCTGTCGATACATTTTGAGAATTAATCCTCCCAGTGCAGGGCAAGGCAGGTGGATCTCTTACAATACATGTTTGCAAATTTCATTCTGCCCCCGAATTACCACAACGAGTCACTAACGTCGAGATTTAATCAATTGACCAAAAAGTTTTTATTTAAATCACGCGCATATTCTAACTCAATATTCAGGTTTCACATAGATGAGACTCTGAAAGCTGTCTAATGTTTTTAACCTAATTTTCTTTTTTTGCTTCTTATATTGAGCGCAACGAAACAGAGTTTTAGAGTCACGTGGCCGTCCATTTGAAACCCACACACAAACGAAGTCTCGCACATCTCCTTATGCAATGCCTTCAGTTCACCCTTCCAATAGGGTTTCAGGAAATGAGGCGGAACTTACGTTTCTCAAGAGAAGACTTATCCGACGCCGCGTAAAGACAGAACCAATATCTCTGGTAATCTTTCAATAATCCTTGTTCGGATGCTAAGAAGCGTTTGCATATATCAGAATTTACCAAAGTGACTGGAGTGTTTGCCGATATATTTCGGAGTACAATCAGCAACCATGCAAAGCTGAATTCCCCATTTAAATGAGGTAATGCGAGGCATTTTGTTCATTTCATAACGATGTTGGACCGAAACAATAAGCGCCCAGGGCGCTTAAAAAATTGATAAAAATGAAAAGGTGCTAATAAGTCGAAATTATTGCAAATCTATACCATTTTATGTAATTTTGGTCCTTATTTATGCATGGGCAATTGAAATTGAGGCCTCAAAAAGGGGGAGGGGCGCTTATTGGGTCAAATATGGTAAATCCTATAAATTGCTACTTATCCTAGAGTTCTGCATGGATTGTGACCAAATTTGACCACAAACATCCTTGGGGGAAAGGGAACAGAACCTGTATAGATTTTGGCTCTGACACCCCGGGGGCAGGAGGGGCGGGGCCCAATAGGGGAATTAGAGGTAAATATTCAAAGGAAAGGAAACAATGAACCTGTATTCAGAACATTACTTGGCATTACAAACCAGGTGAGCGATACAGGACCTCTGCACCTCTTGTTTATTACTATGCATTATGTAACTTACCAAATCATCTTAAGTATGAAAAAGGTGAGATTCAATGTATTCACTGTTTCTGGAACATTGATAACTTTAAAAACATAACCAGCTTATTGAATTTAGTTAATTTTAAAATATCAAGAATTACATGTTATGTTCTGTAATATCTAGACAAATTTTTCATCACCTGATTGATTATGAGACGTTGTTTGTATGTATGTTTATTTGATAAAAATCAATTTATATACTTTGGCCGTCGCAGCATGGAGGAGGATTCAGACATTAAATGTGAACAGTATATAAACAAAGCCGTAGAAATAGACGGGGAGAATGCTGAGGCCTACCAGATGATGGCCAGTTTTCATCTCTCTAAAGAAAATGAAGAGGTAAACTTTGGTTTTTGTTTAATTTTTGAAGAATATGAGTTTTGAGGATAAAATTATACTCTTATTTAGAATAAAGATGTCGTTAGTTTTCAATTTGATATGCTATTGGATCAATTATGTCAGTTCTGGGCAGATTAAGCTGCCACTTTATAAAGATCTTCCATACCAAAAACAGTTGCTTGTGATAGCTTTTCAGGCCTTATCAGAGATTTTGAGGTCAAGGTCACTGTAAAAGGAAGTTGTTAGAATACAGGGGTATTTGCCCTTGTGGCGTGGTAGTTCAGTCAGTAGTTTTTGTGAAAATAAAATTCTCACAAAATTGTATTACTCTCTTAAATGCGTAACAATGGAGTCCTGATCATATTGATGTTTGTTGTTGTAGATGGCCACTGAGATGATTAAGAAGAGTGTGTCGCTATGGTTACCTAAGTATAAAGCTGCTGATAAAGGAGAAGTACCTGATGAAGAGTTTGACCCTCTCGAGGTAATCCTGTACATAGTGGTATATATAGATGTAATCATATTGTACTCAGGAAATAGAGGAAATAGAGGTAAATCTTTTAAAATCGTACTAGTCATAGAGTTCTTCATGGATTCCTACCAAATTTGGCCAGAAACATCCTTGGGGGAAGGGGAACAGAGTTTGTATAAATTTTGGCTCTGACCCCCCGGGGTCAGAGGAAATAGAGGTAAATCTTTTAAAATCGTACTAGTCATAGAGTTCTTCACGGATTCCTACCAAATTTGGCCAGAAACATCCTTGGGGGAAGGGGAACAGAGTTTGTATAAGTTTTGGCTCTGACCCCCAGGGGTCAGGAGGGGCGGGGCATAATAGGGGAAATAGAGGTAAATCCTTTAAATCGCTACTAGTCAAATAGTTATGTATGGATTCTAATCAAATTTGGCCAGAAACATCCTTGGGGGAAGGGGAACAGAGTTTGTATGAATTTTGGCTCTGAACACTAGGGGCAGGAGGGGCGG
>SAYR01067642.1:568698-650657 GCA_004382745.1 Argopecten irradians irradians | reverse complement strand
AGTGATGAATTTCATCACCTACAAGTCTAATCTGAACCACAATGACCATATTACAGAGTATGATATCATCACACAACGTTTATCGACCACATGTTGACCATATTAACAGGTTCTATTGATATCATTCTACCACAGTCATCTGACCAATGCTGACCATATACAGGTTAATGAGTATCATCACTCACAGTTTATCCTGAACACTGTGACCATTATTACAGCGTTATTGATATCATCACACAAGTCTATCATGACCACATGTTGACCATTATTACAGGTATGCAGGATATCATCACAACAGTTTATATCTTGACCACATGTTGACAATCTATTGATATCATCCCACAGTACTGCAATGTATTAACAGTGTTTATCTCATCCCACAGTTTATCTGACCACATGTTACAATTATTACAGTTGATGAATCAATCACCACAGTTTATCTAGACCCATGTTGACCATATTACACCGGTTTGATGATATCATCACACAGTTTATCTGACCACATGTTGACCATTATTACAGGTTTGATGATATCATCACCACAGTCTATCACCAACATGTGACCTTATTACACGGTTGATAATATCATCACACAGTTTTATCTGACCACATGTTGCACCTTATTACAGGTGATTAATATTCATCACCAACAGTTTATCTGACCACCATGTTGACCATTATACAGTTTGATGATATCATCACCACAGATTTATCTGACCACCAATGTGACCATTATTACAGTTTATTGATATCATCACCACATCTTCTATCTGACCACATCTTGACATTATTACAGGTTGATGAATCATCACCTACAGTCTATCTGACCACATGTTGACCATTTATTAACAGCGGTTATGCATATCATCACTACAGTTTAATCTACACATTTTGACCATTATTACAGTGTTTGATGTATCACACCACAGTCTATTCTGACCACATGTTTGACCATATTACAGGTTGCATGATATCATCACAACAGTTTATTCTGCACCTACATTGTGACCATTATTACAGTTTATGATATTCAATCACCAACAGTTATATCTGACCCACATGTTGACCATTATTACAGGTGTATGATATCATCACCAACAGTTATCTGACCACATGTTCACCATGATTACGTTGATGTGATATATCATCACCACAGTTTATCCTGACCACAATGTACCATTATTACAGGTTTGATGATATTCATCACCACAGTTCTACTGACCACATGCTTGACCATTTATTTACAGGTTGCATGATATCACTCACACAGTCTATTCTGACCACATGTTGACCATTATTACAAGTTGATGAATTCATCACCACAGTTTCTACCATGTTACTTCGTTATGACATCACCACATTATTAACGTTGACCATTATACAGCTGATGAATATCATCACAATCAGTCTGACTGAACAATGTGACCATTATTACACGTTTGATGATATCATCACAACAGTTATCTGACCACATGTTGACCATTATTCACGGTTGATATATCATCACCACAGTTTATCTGCACCACATGTGACCATTATTTACAGTTGTGATGATTCATCCACCACAGTTTATCTGCACCACATGATTGACCATATCATTTACAAGTTTATGACATCATCACCACAGTTTCATCTGACCACATGTTACCCATTATTAAGGCTATGACTATGGATATCATCACGATCTTATCTTACCCACATGTTCACCATTATTAAGGTTGATATATCAATCACACATAGTCTATCTGACCACATGTTTGACTTATATACAGGTTTGATGAATCATCACCACAGTCTATCTGACCACATGTTGACCATTATTACAGTTGATTCGATATATCACCACCACAGTTATCTGACCACATGTGACCATCTATTACAGTTTGATATCTTCATCTCCACAGTCTATCTGACCACTGTTGGACCATTATTACAGGTATATATATCATTCACCACAGTTATCTGCCACGTGAGCACTATTAAGTATGATTTATAACCACCATCTATCTGATACATATGGCCTTATATGATGATATTCATCACCAGTTTATCTGGATCACATGTTTGACCAATATTACAGTGTTTGATCATCATACACACAGTTTATCTGACCACATGTTTGACCTTCAGGTTGATTGATATCATCACGCCAATTTATACTGCCACTACATTGTTTGACCAATTCCTATTACACCTTTATATCAATCACCACCGTCTATTCTGACACTTGTGTACCTTATTACACGTGGTTTCGGTATCACACAAACAGTCTGCTGACCAATTTACACCAAATTACATGTTGATGATAATCTATCACAAATCACTGCACGTGACCATCTCTATTCGGTTGATGATAAAACTGTACATCACAGCAGTTTATCATGACCACTATTGATCTGACCTGACTTAGTTTACAATTTTTTGTAATCACACAGGGTTTGTTTATCTCTACATCTGTACCACATGTTGACCATTATTACAGTTTGATTGATATCATCACCACAGTCATTACCTTGACCTATACAGGTTGTACTTCATAGCAATCCCACTGTCATTCATACACGGTCCCATCTTCTTGCTATCATTCGTTATTACGATTACTGTGATCACCACAGTCTTATTCTTGACCACAGTTGCACCATTCACAGTTGATGATAACAATCACCAGTTTATACGACACCATTGTTATGATATCATTAGTTTTCACGTCTAATATATATATCATCACCACGTTTCGTGACACATGCTTGACACATTATACAGTGTTGTCATGATAGTTATCCTATCTACACAGTACAGATTATATCTTATCTCCCCATTCTGACCAAGCATGCTCGACCTATTATTACAGGCTTGAATGATATTCATCAACCGGTCACAGAATGCTGACTCACTTGTACATGATGGTGTGCATTCACTTAAAGTTCATACTTACATTATGGTTGTCCCATGACTCATATCAGTACAACATATCTTGAAAGCATTAGTGACCATAATTAAGGTCTACTGACAATGATGCACACTATCTAATTAAATTCATAACACAGTTTATCTGCTACCACATCTTACCATACGTATTGATGATTCACTCACCACATTCTCTACACATTTTGCTTGACCATTTCGAGTGTGATGACTTATATGTGTCATCACCACCCACGCCTTCCTATCTTCAATCTAGACGCCATTACTGTCAGTCCTTGACCATTATTACAGGTATGACACCATAATGCAAACTATGTACCGATCTTATCTACCACGTATCGCCGATATTCTCACAGGCTGACACACGACTTGACTCCAATATTTGACCATTTGACATTACAGATATCGTCATGGATCAATTCGCGCCGATCACATGACAAATTACAGTCTATATTTGTACATCTCACCCTACATGTGTGACTCTGATATTATCTTTTATCCTATCTGAAGATTCATATATCATCAGCACGACCAGTTTATTCTGACACATGGTTGCATTACTCACTTTATATACACTATTCATCCCTATTTGCATACCTTTGTTCGCTAACTCATTCCCTAGACTATTATACAGTAACGTTGAACATCAACTACACAGTTATCGCCACATGTTGACATTATTAGTTTCGATGCAATGACCACTCATTTCACCACAGTAGTTCAGGGAAAATATCTTGTACTTGACCACATGTGACCATTATTACATGCGTTGATTGATATCATCACACAGGTCTATTCTTGACCACATGTTGACCCACATTCGTTGATATCAAGGTCCCACACTATCTGACCACGTGTTGGATTATTGACCAAGGTGTGTCATCAATACCGGTTATTTACCCGATAGGTTAATACATTGACCACATGATACTTGTACCATGCTCCATCTCTAAGGTATATGATTCATCACCACAGTTTATACTGACCAAATGTTGACCATTATACAGGTTTGACGATATTCATCACCTCAGTATCCACTGACTACTTTTGATCCACATCTGCTCAAACATCAATTACTGACCCATTATATTTACAGGTTATGATACACTAACAACTGATACATATTTCTGACCGACATACTTGACCATTACTACAGGTTTGTGCAATCATCACCACAGTTTTCTAGACCACATGTGTGTGAAGTATTCTGCAATGTGTGTACTGGTTACAGGTTGAATACAATAGTCATCACCAACGCAGTAGTATTCTACCCACCTCTAATTACAAGGCTTATGTTCTCAGTCTCATCTGGCTCATATGTTGACCATTGATCTCAGGTCTGATCTGGAACATCACCACAATTTAGGGCTCTTCTGACCACATGTTGACCTTATTATCTACAGGTTGTTATACACTCACACAGCTACGACATGTGACCTCATGTACTATTACATTCATCCCAAAGTAGTTGTTATCCAGCCCATTCTATCATCACAGCGATTCTAGTCTCTTTGACCACTTACGCGTGAGATAAAATCAGTCTATCTGACCACATGTTGACCATTATTACAGGTTTGTATTATCATCACCAACGTCTACTGACACATCTGCTCATTATTACACGGGATTACACTTCCATATACAGTATTATCGTGACCACTGTTGACCTATTACGGTGATAACTCACATTCTTCCGTTTGACATTATTACAGTTTATATATCACGACCACACAGGCTCTACTGACCACTCACCATGCTACCATTTATACAGGTTGATGATATCATCACCACAAGTCTATCATGACCACATGTGACCATTTATTACAGGTTGATGACTCACCACAGTCTATCTGACCACATGTTGACCATTATCAGGTTGATGATTCATCACAACAGTCTATCTGAACATAGTTGACCATATTACAGGTTGATAATATCATCACCCACCAGTTTATCTGACCACATGTTGACCATTATTACAAGTGTTGTGATATTCATCACCACAGTTTTATCTGACCACATGTTGACAATTATTACAGTTTTGATATTCACCACCAACAGTCTAGCTGACACATGCTTGAACCATTATTACATGTTGCTGATACTCATCACCACAGTTTATCTGACCAACATGCTATGACCATATTACAGTTTATGATAATCATCACACAGTCTATCTGACCACATGCTTGACCATTTATTACAGTGATTATCAGTATTGACCATTGTATATCTGATACCTCACCACAGTTTATCTGACCACATGCTTGACCATTATTACAGTTATGACTATTCATCACCACAGTTTACTGATCACATGTTGACCATTAATACAGGTTGATTATATCATCACCACATTATCATGACCACATGTTGACCATTATTGACAGGTTGATAATCAATCACACCACAGTCTATTTCTGAGCCACATGCTTGACATTATTACAAGTTGATGATTATCATCACAAACAGTCTATCTGACCACAGTTGACCTTATTAAAGTGTTGATGATATCATCACAACAGTCTAATCTGACCACATGTTGACATTATTACAGGTATGATATCATCACCACAGTTTATCTGACCACATGGTTAACCATTATTACAGTTTTGATATATATCCTCACCACAGTTTATCTGACCACATGTTGCCAATTATTACAGATTGATGATATCATACCACAGATCTATCTGAACCACCATGTTGACCATATATTTACAGGTTTATGATTCATCACACAGTCTATCTGACCACATGTTGACCCATTAATGACAGGTTGATGATATCATCACACAGTCTATGATTCTACCACATGCTGACCATTGATTACAGGTTATGATATCAATCACAAGCAGTCTTATCTGACCACATTGTTGACCATTATTACAGGTTTGTGATATCATCACCACAGTTATTCTGACCACATGCTTGCACCATTATTAACAGGTGATGATATCATCACCACAGTTATCTGACCACATTTACCATTATTACAGGTTTGATAGA
This sequence comes from Argopecten irradians irradians, assembly GCA_004382745.1. Lineage (NCBI taxonomy): Eukaryota > Metazoa > Mollusca > Bivalvia > Pectinida > Pectinidae > Argopecten > Argopecten irradians. The sequence continues at coordinate 644,723 of SAYR01067642.1, read as the reverse complement.
TATCCATCACCCACAGTCTACTCTGACCACATGATTGAACCATTATTACAGGTTGATATATTCATCACCACGTTCTATCTACCACATGTTGACCATTATTACAGTTTATGATATTCATCACCACGTTCCTATCCTGCACCACCTGTTGACCAATTATTACAGCTTTGATGATATCATCACCACACGTTTATCTTGACCACATGTTGACCATTATTTACCGGTGAATGATATCATCACCACAGTTTATCTGACCACATGTGACCATATTACAGGTGATGATATCATCACCACAGTTTATCTACCACATGGTTGACCCCATATTACAGGTTTCAATTATATCATCAACAACAGTCTATTCTGCACGTGACCATACATTATCTCACACGTTTTACTGACCTTTACCATTATTACAGGTTATGATATTCATCACCACAGTTATATCTGACCACATGTTGAGCCATTATTACAGGTTCATATACATATCACCACAAGTTTATCGCACCACATTTTGTTGACCAATTACAGGTGTTGATAATCATCACCACAGTTTATTGACACATGTTACCATATTACAGGTTGATGATATCATCACCACAGTTCTATCTGACCACATAGCTTGACCATTATTACAGGTTTCTATGATCATCATCACACAGTCTATCTGACCACATGATTTGACATATTACAGGTTATGATATCATCCACACAGTTTAATCTCACCACATGTTGCCATTATTAAGGAGTTTGATGATATTATCACAACAGTCTATCTGACCACATTTTGACCAATTATTGCAGGTTTGATGATATCATCACCACAATTTATCTGACCACAATGTTTACCATTATTACAGGGTGTGATGATCATCACCACAATCTATCTGACCACAATGTTGACCATATATTACAAGTTATGATGATATCATCACCACAGTTATATCTTGACCACATGTTTGACCATTTATACAGGTTATGATATCATCACCCAAGTCTGTCTGACCACATGCTGACCATTATTACAGAGTTGATGATACATCACCACAGTCTATCTGACCAATGTTGACATTATTGCAGGTGATGAATATTCATCTACCACAGTTTATCTGACCACATGCTTGGACCATATTACAGCTGATGCATGAATCTCACACATCTATCTGACCACATGTTGACCATTATTACAGGATTATGATATATCACCACACAGTTTATCTGACCACATAGTTGACCATTATTCAAGTTGGATATATCATCGACCAAGTCTATCTGAACCACATATGTTTTGACCATTGATTACATGGTTTATGATATCATTCACAACAGTCTATCTGACCACATGTTTGAACCATTATTACAGTTTATATATCATCACCCAGTCTTATCTGAACCACATGTTGACCTTTATTACAGGTTTATGATATCATCACAACGACTATCAGACCATGATGACCATATTATACGGTGTGATATACAATCACCACGTTATCTGACCACATGTTTGACCATAATTACGGTTAGAATGTATCAATCACCACAGCTATCTGAACCCAATGTTGACCATAATTACCGGTTTATGTTCTCCCACATTTTCTGACACAGAACCTATTAGTGATGACTCATCATTATTATACTGATCTGACAAATAAGGAATGATACATCAAAGCTAAATAACACAGCGACCATATTAGGTTATAGTCACCTATCTGCCAATCTGACCAATCAGGTTGTCTACCCGTACTGACAATGTTCCATATTTACAGGCTATATGATATCATCACCACAGTGCTTATCTCGACCACATTGTTGACCATATATTACAGGTTGTTGATATTCAATCACCACAGTTTAATCTGAACCACATCGTTGACCTTATAATACAGGTCTATATGATCATCACCACGAGTCTATTGACCACATGTTACCATTATTACAGGTTATGAATCATACCTTATCATACCACAGCTATTACGGGTAATCATCCACTGTACTGCATCATAGTTGACCATTATTACAGAGTTGTATCAGCATCTCATATGACATTTACGTTAGTACAAACAGTCTATCTGACCACATGTTGACCATTATTACAGGTTTATAGACTATCATCACCACAGTTTATACTGAGCACATGTTGACCATTATTGCAGGTTGATGATATTCATCACAACGATTTATCTACCACATGTACCATATTACAGTGTTGATGATATTATCACAACAGTCTATCTACCACATGTTTCTGAACATAATTGCGGATGTTACCAGTTTTCTGACAATGACATATTACACGATATCATCACCACAGTTTATCTGACCACTGTTGCCATGTTTACAGGGTATATATCATCACCACAGTCCTTATCTGACCACATGTTGACCATTATTACAGGTTTGATCATATCAATCCACCACACTCTATCTTGACCACATTGTTGCACCATATATTACAGGTAGATGATATCATCACCACAGGTTACTGACACATGGTGACCATTATTAAGGTTGAAATGATATCATCACCACAGTTTATATCCCTTGCACCACATGTATGACCTTTATTACAGCGTTATGATATCATCACCAGCATTTTATCTTGACCACATGTTGACCATTCATTACAGCGTTGATGATATCAGTCACCACTAGTTTATCCTACCCACATGTATGACCATTATTACAGTGCAGGTATCGATGATATCATCACCACAGTTTTCTGACCACATGTTGACCATTATTACAGGTTGATGCATATCATCACCACAGTCTATCTGGACCACATGTTGACCATTATTAACAGAGTTTGATGATATCAATCACACAGTTTATCTGACCACATGTTGACCATTATTACAGATGATGATATCATCACCACAGTTTATCTGACCACATGTTGACCATTATTACAGATTGATGATATCATCACCACAGTTTATCTGACCACATGTTGACCATTATTACAGGTTTATGAAGCGATTGATATACTTTTTCAAGCCCACCAATCACCTGTTTTCTCGACTCGAGGTCGGACACAAACTGGCCACTAAGATAGCCCATGCTGGATGTCTATTGACCGAGTTCCTGATGGAATGTGTACAGGTAAACATAACGATGGTGTCATTACTAGTAATTTACACACAATGCCTCATCTGGATTTTGTTTCCATTTTTTCAAAATAATGTTTATAAAACATAATGAGTTTGGTTCATATGATGTGTCCTGAACATTTGTTACAAATATAAAAGGGACAGCCACTGTTACCACTCGACCAAATCATTTTCTGTTACTTTTTCCCCAAAACTTGTTTTATATTTTCCTATTTGTAACTGTACACACAACTTCAAATCGTATCTTACCTTACCTTTCGCATTAGAGTTGATAACTCTGCCTTATAGTATCCCATACCACACTGCATTATCTTTCACTTTCCTAGGAAAGATCGCTGGCTCCAATCATTTTACAAGTTCGGTATATATAATAGCACCTGTCTGGTACTGTATTTAGCCCAATAAACAATAGTGATATCAGTTGTCTCAATTTTTGTTAACCACCCAGGGAACTTATTTCGTCAAATACGGTACCATACAAAAGGTGAAATAGAACCTACGGACATAGTGCATACTAGTAATGTTAATGTCTGTTGTTCATTAATGAAGGACATCAGTTGATGACACAAGAATAGTAGTTATTTTCAAATATAAAGGAAATTTTTCTTCACATGATGAATGGAATGCTGCATGTTTTGCAGGAGGATGTAAGGAAGCATTTTGTGGACCTGATAAATGACATAGGACAGTGTTTATCTGAGGTGAGTACTGCTGTGTGTACTTGTAATATAGGACAGTGTTTATCTGAGGTGAGTACTGCTGTGTGTACTTGTAATAACTGTAGCAGCAAGTCAAACACTCACCATATTCTTGATGGTCAGCATGCCTGTTCGCAGCTTACATCTTATATCAACCAGTTTTATTTATTTCTCAAAATGTACTTTTGGATTTGACTATGATGTACAACAATAAGCTTGGAAATGTCATCAATACATTGCAACAATTGTATATTTACTTACAATTATGTGGATTGAGGGAAACTTCAGCGAAAATATAGTTTATTAATTGTGATCCACACACTGGTGGAAACCATTTCTGATTTAGATAATTTAATGTTTAGGTGAGCAGTAAACACCTGGCTGCTGAGGCGGTCCTGAGTCCCAGTAACACCATCAACACCTGTAGTCAGTTCTACTTCCTGTTCCTCGGCAAAATCTCCGTCACAGCCAAAGGGGACAAACTCTTGGAGAAGTGTGGCATATACCAATAGTAAGTGTGGCATTTACCAATAGTAAGTGTAGTATATACCAACAGTAAGTGTAGCATTTACCAATAGTATGTGTGACATATACCAATAGTAAGTGAATCATTTACCAATAGTAAGTGTGACATTTACCAATAGTAAGTGTGGCATATACCAATAGTAAGTGTGACATAAACCAATAGTAAGTGTGACATATACCAATAGTAAGTGTGACATATACCAATAGTAAGTGTATCATTTACCAATAGTAAGTGTATCATTTACCAATAGTAAGTGTGACATTTACCAATAGTAAGTGTAGCATTTACCAATAGTATGTGTAGCATTTACCAATAGTAAGTGTGACATATACCAATAGAAAGTGTGACATATACCAATAGTAAGTGTGACATTTACCAATAGTAAGTGTATCATTTACCAATAGTAAGTGTATCATTTACCAATAGTAAGTGTAGCATTTATCAATAGTATGTGTAGCATTTACCAATAGTAAGTGTGACATATACCAATAGAAAGTGTGACATATACCAATAGTAAGTGTGGTATATACCAATAGTAAGTGTGACATATACCAATAGTAAGTGTGGCATTTACCAATAGTAAGTGTGGCATATACCAATAGTAAGTGTATATACCAATAGTAAGTGTGACATTTACCAATAGTAAGTGTATACACCAATAGTAAGTGTGGCATTTACCAATAGTAAGTGTGACATATACCAAAAGTAAGTGTAGCATTTACCAATAGTAAGTGTAGCATTTACCAATAGTAAGTGTGGCATTTACCAATAGTATGTGTAGTATATACCAACAGTAAGTGTACCATTTACCAATAGTAAGTGTAGCATTTACCAATAGTAAGTGTAGCATTTACCATTAGTAAGTGTAGTATATACCAACAGTAAGTGTAGCATTTACCAATAGTAAGTGTACCATTTACCAATAGTAAGTGTATCATTTACCAATAGTAAGTGTGACATTTACCAATAGTAAGTGTGACATATACCAATAGTAAGTGAATCATTTACCAATAGTAAGTGAATCATTTACCAATAGTAAGTGTATCATTTACCAATAGTAAGTGTGACATTTACCAATAGTAAGTGTGACATATACCAATAGTAAGTGAATCATTTACCAATAGTAAGTTAGCATATACCAATAGTAAGAGTACCATTTAACAATAGTAAGTGTGACATTTACCAATAGTAAGTGAAGCATTTACCAATAGTAAGTGTGACATATACCAATAGTAAGTGTGACATATACCAATAGTAAGTGAATCATTTACCAATAGTAAGTGTGGCATATACCAATAGTATGTGTAGCATATACCAATAGTAAGTGTGACATATACCAATAGTATGTGTAGCATTTACCAATAATAAGTGTGGTATATACCAATAGTAAGTGTGGCATATACCAATAGTAAGTGTGGCATATACCAATAGTAAGTGTGGCATATACCAACAGTAAGTGTAGAATATACCAATAGTAAGTGTGTCATTTACCAATAGTAAGTGTGGCATATACCAATAGTAAGTGTAGCATTTACCAATAGTAAGTGTGGTATATACCAATATTAAGAGTACCATTTACCAATAGTAAGTGTGACATTTACCAATAGAAAGTGTGACATATACCAATAGTAAGTGTGGTATATACTTACCAATAGTAAGTGTATCATTTACCAATAGTAAGTGTGGAATTAACCAATAGTAAGTGTAGCATTTACCAATAGTATGTGTAGCATTTACCAATAGTAAGTGTGACATATACCAATAGAAAGTGTGACATATACCAATAGTAAGTGTGATATTTACCAATAGTAAGTGTATCATTTACCAATAGTAAGTGTATCATTTACCAATAGTAAGTGTGACATAAACCAATAGAAAGTGTGACATATACCAATAGTAAGTGTGACATTTACCAATAGTAAGTGTATCATTTACCAATAGTAAGTGTAGCATTTATCAATAGTATGTGTAGCAATTACCAATAGTAAGTGTGACATATACCAATAGAAAGTGTGACATATACCAATAGTAAGTGTGGCATTTACCAATAGTAAGTGTGGCATATACCAATAGTAAGTGTATATACCAATAGTAAGTGTGACATTTACCAATAGTAAGTGTATACACCAATAGTAAGTGTGGCATTTACCAATAGTAAGTGTGACATTTACCAAAAGTAAGTGTAGCATTTACCAATAGTAAGTGTAGCATTTACCAATAGTAAGTGTGACATTTACCAATAGTATGTGTAGTATATACCAACAGTAAGTGTACCATTTACCAATAGTAAGTGTAGTATTTACCAATAGTAAGTGTATCATTTACCAATAGTAAGTGTAGCATTTACGAATAGTAAGTGTAGCATTTACCAATAGTAAGTGTAGTATATACCAACAGTAAGTGTAGCATTTACCAATAGTAAGTGTAGCATTTACCAATAGCAAGTGTATCATTTACCAATGGTAAGTGTGGCATTTACCAATAGTAAGTGTGGCATATACCAATAGTAAGTGTATATACCAATAGTAAATGTGACATATACCAATAGTAAGTGTGACATATACCAATAGTAAGTGAAGCATTTACCAATAGTATGTGTAGCATTTACCAATAGTAAGTGTGGCATTTACCAATAGTAAGTGAAGCATTTACCAATAGTATGTGTATCATTTACCAATAGTAAGTGTGACATTTACCAATAGTAAGTGTAGCATTTACCAACAGTAAATGTACCATTTAACAATAGTAAGTGTAGCATTTACCAATAATTAGTGTACCATTTACCAACAGTAGGTGTAGCATTTACCAACAGTAAGTGTATATACCAATAGTAAGTGTATCATTTACCAAAAGTAAGTGTAGCATTTACCTATAGTAAGTGTAGCATTTACCTATAGTAAATGTTTAAACCAATAGTAAGTGTGACATATACCAATAGTATGTGTAACATATACCAATAGTAAGTGTATATACCAATAATATGTTTAGCATATACGCAAGTAAGTATGTATATAAGCTGATTTTGAAGCCCATTTTGCAAAATGAACTCTTCATTTTCTTTATTGCATGGTATATGTAGTTGAATAACAATATAAAAGGTTGAGACAATGTATGAAACAGTGGGCTGTAATCGTGTGCTACATGTATGATGTTGTTTTTTTCAGTTTGTTGGAAATTGTGAGTACAGCCACCCAAGACAGTTTTGTGAAATTGACAGTGTCCTGTTTGAGCTACAATCAGGAAGGGAACTGTAGGGCGATCCTATCTAAGGCTTTATGTGCTTCGTCAGAGGTAAGCACTGCTACTGCATGAGTATTTTAGGCAAGGCAATTAAGGATTATTTTTATACAGTACCACATTAACTTATTAATTAGAATTTGGCCTGATTAGCCTCTGAAAGTAACACACTAGTCGTGGCTGTATCCTCACATACTGAACCCTGATTTCTCTAGATAATATGTGACAGGTGATTCCAAGAGGTGATACATCCAGCATATCTGGTGATTCTAGACAAATCTGTTAATGTAGTGCCATTATATATGGAAGTATTAATTGCTGTAAAAATGGAATTATAGGCAGCATGATGCTCATAAAGATGATGAACATGTTTTGATAATGTTTATATGTAATATTATCATTGAATTATCAGTGAATACATTGGGACTTTACAGAGTGCCCGTTTGTACTGTACAAAGTTCCTGCGGGTGTTACTACGGGTGAGAGTGCCAGGCTTCAGTACATGGGGAATGGAACTACTCACCACACAGCTGTATGATCAAAGCCGCAGCGTCTCTCATGCTGCCCTCGGCGTGATGGAGGAGGCGTGTGAGGTCGATGTAAGTGTTACATATGGACAAGGCCCCTTTGAACAAAAGTACATACTTGTTACATTTCCATTCTGACAAATCTTCATGTCTTGATTTTATAGATAATGAATTCCCTTCAATAGCCATAAACTGGAGAAGTCATGCCCTGGCATGAAATAGTGGGAGACCATATAGTGTTATCCGTGGCCATCTTATCTCTTCCTGTCCTCTCTTTTCTTGTCCAATTATGATTTTGTATGAAGCGAGGAATTCCAAGTATGAAATAATAGATATTTGAGTCTTTGCAATTATGATTTTGTAACTGTTCGATTTTTTTTCAAGACATGTCTGAACTCCTTGATAAAGTTACGACCATCGTGCCTCCATCTTGGAGAGAAGGGGCGTCTCCTCACATGCCGGTTCATGTCAACGTCTCGTGGATTCCGTACACTAATGGATGCTAACTATATCTCGAATGAACTGGAGATTTGGGCAAAGGTATTTACATATTTGATATATATATGTGAAGTATTTCCAGGTTTTGTATAATTTCATTGTGTACAATACATATTAAACCATTCAGATTTTATATAATTCACTATTATCTTTTGTGCTTTGTTAAATATCAAATTTGTAAACAAAGCAGCCCAGGCGACATATTCAACAATGTGTAATTCTTGGTATTCCAAATTAATTTCCATTGTACATTAAGGTACATCAACAGCTGTACTTCTGTAACCTCACAATTGAAGAAGATTTGGTGAATTTTGTATAAAGAAAAACAACTTTTTTTACAGACCTTTGACACAAAGTATGTTAGTATTGTTGAAGAGCTGTTGAATGAAGCCCTCACAACATATGAGAAGACGTTCGAAGGATCCTTTTCAAGGCGATCAAGTAGGAAGTAAGTCCTTGTTCTTTCAAACTTTTCAGGGTTATCTCCCATAGCACACAGAGTTATCTCCCATGCATTTCTTCATTGTCTCCATATGTCACAGGGCTTCACAGAAAAACACCAAACATTGAATGCTGCACTATTAAATATGACATAAAGAAAATTTTGTTCTTAAATTACTTCTACATCAGTGTAATGAATGGTTGATGGTGCAGAATTACAAATTTAGTAACTTAGATTTTCTAAAATGACTGACGTTAACACCTGTAATTTTTTGTTTTGAAGGCGTCCCAGTAAAGATGCTTTTCTGCCTGTCCATCTGTATGGTCAGCTCACTCAAACCAAAGATGGCTTTCAGCTTTTACGACAACAGGTACCAATCCCCAGTTTTTTAATTCTATTCCTCTGACACTTAAAGGGCAAATGTTCATTTACAAATAACCTTTGATAATGTAAATTTCTGATATTTGTACAGTGATAATGCACTTCATACTAAAGTCATTGTATTGTACTTAGTAGGGATGCGAACACTTGCTAACAGAAATTACCCATTAATTATGCTATGGTCATCAATAGGAATAATTTATGGTAAGCTAACTTTGCTGGTGTGATTTCTCTGTAGGAATGTGTAGAAGAATACTTCCAATGTATCCGCTGCCAAGAACTGATGACAGATGAAGATAACATGAAGCTTAAGACTGCCCTCTGGGCTGTGGTAGGTATCCTAAGTCATGTTCTTTTTAGTGCGAGCGTACTCGCACTATTAATTTCCTTGTTGGTGTGGAGTCTGTGTGATACCGGAACTCAGTGTCTTATACCGTTTAATAGATTTCGCTGTCATTTAGTGACACCAACCTTTCAAAAACATATACTAAGATATACCTGCGATGTTTTACTGTAAATTTACAACAGTGACATTACACAGTGCTAAACACCTTCATTTTGTGTAAACTTCAAGCGATGTATCATACAAACTCTTGCATCGTGATATATTCTAAGCATCTGATTGACTTTGGAAATTTCCAGAACAATACAATGCAAGTCAGGTTTATATAGTCAGTAAAAGAAAGTGACGAAACAGATAACTTTTAGCGCCGGCCAAAGACATTTACAGCGTTATTAAGCTGACTATATTTGATTTAATTCACATCATCCTAGGTCCAAGGTGTACGTTGCACTATCGTTTACTAAACCCTGTGACCACGGACCGCTGCAGTTCTAATAAATATTTGTAAAATTATCCAGCCTTGCGTAAGAGAAACAGAATAAAAACATTATCATAAAAATATCAGTCTGAGCTCTAGATTTGGTGTACCCCAGAAAGGTGTTCAAGCATGACACAGGTAAGTCACCATGTGCACAGACTGGACAGTGTTGTAGCGTACCACTATTTTAAATAGCTATACAATATGATAATAAACACACTTCTATGTAACAAAGAGCACAATTACCAAGTTCAAAGTCATTTCACATTTAGAGTTCTGATGAAGTAAGAGAAAATATGTATTACAATACATCAAGGACGTAAACCATCTCCTTGATAGCAATAGTCCCAAAAAATGCAAGGATAATGGGCAAAAGTGCTATGTACACCTGTTGCCAAGGATGATTTCAAACTAAAAATTAAAGTTAGGAAGTAGTTAGCAAGCACTTAATGTCTAACAGACATATGTCTAGTTTAACTTTTACAAACATTTACTCTCTACAGGGAATTTACCACATTTACTCTCTACGGGAAATTTACCAACATTTACTCTCAACAGGAAATTTACCAACATTTACTCTCTACAGGAAATTTACCAACATTTACTCTCTACGGGAAATTTACCAACATTTACTCTCAACAGGAAATTTACCAACATTTACTCTCTACAGGGAAATTACCAACATTTACTCTCTACAGGGAATTTACCAACATTTACTCTCTACAGGGAATTTACCAACATTTACTCTCTACAGGGAATTTACCAACATTTATTCTCTACAGGGAATTTATCAACATTTATTCTCTACAGGGAAATTACCAACATTTACTCTCTACAGGGAATTTACCAACATTTACTCTCTACAGGAAATTTACCACATTTACTCTCTACAGGGAATTTACCAACATTTACTTTCTACAGGGAATTTATCAACATTTATTCTCTACAGGGAAATTACCAACATTTACTCTCAACAGGAAATTTACCAACATTTACTCTCTACAGGGAAATTACCAACATTTACTCTCTACAGGGAATTTACCAACATTTACTCTCTACAGGGAATTTACCAACATTTACTTTCTACAGGAAATTTACCAACATTTACTTTCTACAGGGAATTTACCAACATTTACTCTCTACAGGGAATTTACCAACATTTACTCTCTACAGGGAATTTACCAACATTTACTCTCTACAGGGAATTTACCAACATTTACTTTCTACAGGGAATTTACCAACATTTACTCTCTACAGGGAATTTACCAACATTTACTCTCTACAGGGAATTTACCAACATTTACTCTCTACTTGGAATTTACCAACATTTACTTTCTACAGGGAATTTACCAACATTTACTCTCTACAGGAAATTTACCAACATTTACTTTCTACAGGGAATTTACCAACATTTACTCTCTACAGGGAATTTACCAACATTTACTTTCTACATGGATAGTTATTATCCTCCTCTTTCACAGAAATGGGGGATATTTATTTGAGTCTGTCCGTCCTTCTGTCTGTAATGCTTGTCTTGCAATAACTGCCACAAATTTTAAGCGATTTTTTTGTAACTTGGTAACATGGTTAAATGTGCCAGGGCTTAGATGAGTTAGATCGGCACTTTCATCGAACCCTATATGGCAGAGTTATGGCCCTATGATTAACGAAAAATGACATTTTCATCTGTTACCGTTCAATAACTCTCGCAAATATCACTGCATTTTCTCGAAAGTTGGTAACATGGTTAAATGTCTCGGGGGCCTTGGCCAAATTCGATCAGCACTTTCATAGGACCAAATTTGGCAGAGTTATGGTCCTCTGATTAACACAAAAAACAGCATTTTCGTCTGTTTCCGTTTAATAAATCTCACAAATATTACCAGTTTTTTCTCGAAAGTTGGTAACATGGTTAAATGTCTCAGGGCCTAGGCCAAGTTGGATCAGGAATTTGATTGCACCCTATTTGGCTGAGTTATGGCCCTTTGATTAACGAAAGCAGGGGATATAAATTCCACGAATTCGCTTGTTCAGATTGAAGTGTTTTTTGTTTTGTAGGGACACATAGGGAGTTCTACCTGGGGAATTGGATGGCTTGATGAGGAGCGTCTGTTTCCTGAAATAATACGTTTAGCGGAGGAGTGTGGAGTGTTCTCAATCAGAGGGTAAGATTTACGGAGGGGTTAATGCAGCTGTATTTCTGTACTGAATAAACCAGAACAAAAACATATTAATTATACAAACTAAAACAGTGGTATTGCCAATCTCTAACAAGACTATATATTATTAACAACTTTTAAGATATTCATGGTCTCATATTAGATACTAGATAGGTCACTAAGAATAATTATGGTGAAATTGAGAATATCTCTTGGTAAAATTTGATGATATTACCAAAATAAATTTAAACAGGCAGTTAACTTTGTGAGTTATACAAGTAAAATATAAAATATTTATATGTAGATTCTCAACTCTGACATGCTATATTTTTCTATTAATAATCACAATTGAAATTATTAAATGACAATTTACTTTGATGACAGGACTGCCTTTTATGTATTGGGACTGCTGGCCAGTACACGTGAGGGGGCCGAACTTCTCACACAGCTTGGCTGGGAGTCCTGTTGGCACTCGAGGGGAGAACTGTGGCCGGTTGTCGAGGATCGTGCCGAGATGCTGACTGACCTGGAGGATGCTAACGAGAGTATTCTCAGCTTTGGTAGCATGTCTAGATCCGAGACAGACTTCCGCACAAGTCTACATTCCCCAGGTTTAGCCTCCACGAATCTGTTCTTTATAGCGGAGGAGGACAAGTCTTTGTTCAGTGACGGTGATAAAGTGGCCTGTGATAATAACCATAACCAAAGCCTAGACACCACAAACATTCCTGACACCTCCAAGTCGGCCATCATACGCAGTAAAACACTGCCATTCGAGTCGCCAACATACAGACGCTATAACAGTATGCCTTCACAGGCTCGAAATATTAAAAAATTCTCAAGAAGCAGTAAACAGCGAACATTTAGTGATGATTGTGATAGGAGGTCAAGTCCTAAGGATCCTCTTTCACCAGTGTCGCCTTCAGACTATATACCTCTGGCCTCGGAATTCGCCTCCCAGCCCCAGAGCACCTTAACTTCCCTGAAGGGAGGTAACTCTGAGGAGTCCACCGTTATACCTGTGATATGTTTGCCTGATGACTCCTCCGAACCTGAACCTGGGTCCACGGAGAAAGAGGAAAGTGCGAAGGACAAAGAGGTGACAGACTCCAAGGTTATTTTTAGACAAGAAGGATTCGACAAGAGTAAAGTGATGAAACGTTCACCAATATTCCGTGATGGCAGGAGCAGTAGTAGTGAAAGTTCAAGGTCAAGTAAAAACCGTGCGGATAGTTTTAATACAGACTCTACGACCAGTGGAGTGAGTTCATGTGAGTCGGGACCCAACACCTATATCTCCTCAGAGGTCGTGTCTCTCAGTCCAATCGCTAGCTCTACCTCTCTGAATACAGTGGGAGTCAAGTCACAACAGGGCTCCTCACTAGAAACCAAAGACCTTATCCACCCGTCCAGTGTAAGGAGAAAGTCTATGAATCTTAACCGTGTTCCTAGTTTAAGAAAAATGCAGGGTAACCCAGCATATGGAATTCTGTCATCCTCGCGGATTGAGGGACTAACCTCTGAAAACGCCATAATGTACACCACTTCTAGAGATGCCTATGGCTATGCCACCTGGCGGTCAATCAAACGTCAGCGGACTGTAAGCTCTGACCTTGACTCTGACCTTGGTATCAGTAATCTGTATGATGAGGAAGGTACGACAACAGGAACTCTCAGTAGGAAGTCGAGTGTCGATTCTAAACTCAGCCTCGACCTGTTTGGTGGAACAGCCAGCAGACTAAGGTACCACTATATCTTAGACAAAGATTGCTCTATCTAGGTTCTTCACCAATATTTGTTCATTATATATCAAAATGATGACTTTATCATGCTTTCGTCTTCTTGATTCCTATACAATTTCAGAATAAATAAAATATATTTTAGAAATCATCATGAAAGTTCCAGACACCTCAAATATTATAAGAGTTAAATTTATCATGTTGATGCACAATTAATTAATTTGCCAACAATAAGTGTGCTGTTTTCATCAACAGCTTACATCAACTCTATAGAAGATATGACTTTCTCCTTGAATAAATTAAATCTTTCTGTTTGCAAATATTAAAGATAGTAGAATTGACTGAAAGTTCTCTTTTTCATGAGAAATATTCAATAATTTATGACTTCATCCTTTTAGTTTGGGAATGACCAGAAATGCTAGTGGTGTATCTCTGTCGGAGATGGATGGGCGGCCGTCCAGCCCTATGGGTGCTATGCCAAAGGCGTCATTACAAAAACGACGACCACACACAGGAGAGTCAGAATTTCTAGGACTTACATTACCTGTAGATATCAACATGATGTTTGAGGTAAGATCCCTTTATAGAGAATCTAATTAAGATGTTCTCTGGTGATTCCTACTATCTCTGTAACCTTATTTAGTCAAACCTGTCTGTAAAGACAAGCTATGTAATGGGAACAGAAGTGGCAGTATATATATACGGGTCAAATTGTGTTGAAATGGGTCATTTGAAAGAAGTCTTATTTACACAAAGGTGATTTGTAAGGCTGGTTTTAAAGCTGCTTCATGTGATATCCCTGTAGGACTGCTACCAGATTCTGATTGTAGGTCAGGGAATTTTTTCTGGTCACCAAGTACTCTGGTTTTTCTTCAGCTCCAAAATCTGGCATGTACATGTCCTCAAATGACCCTTACAGTAGGATGTCAACATAAATAAGTGGTATCTAAAAAAGTTTTCCAGTGATCAAGTATTGACAAATATTAGTAAATTGATTATTAAGAAATAACTTTTAACTTTTCCTTGACGTTCATGATGTAGGTACATGAAGGAGAAGACAAGAGATCACAGTCTATATCAATGGTGTATGACCGGACCGAGGAAAGTCAGCCAGCTCGTAGCAGAAAAGTCTCATGTAAGTTCTCATATCAGATATCATTTTTTCAGCTATCTAGTTGAAATCAGTCATTTTCATCATGGAATCTATAAATACTGATTAATGAATTGCCTTGACTAATTAAAAATGTATTAATTATGGAGAGTTCAGCCATTTTGATAAAAGTACAGTATTTTTCATGCAAAAGCATACCTGATATTTAATATATAGATTTAAAACATGCACATAGATGTTATATATTAAATCATGAAATATTTTATTTGACTGTCATGTATTTCTGCCCAGCATCAGGTAAAAGGTCAAGAACAACGTCGTTATCAACCACAAGGGGGGATGGAGTGACGGTCGGGTCAGATCATGACATGTCTGTCTGTGTGGCTTGTTACAGACTTCAGTCCATCGGACAGCAGGCAGAAGGAGACGATGGTACATATCATCTACATTTATACTTCTACAATCAATTACTCCTGAAGTGATGCAACAGGTGCATGTTACAGTGTAATACTGTAAGAGTTATTCTTATCTGAAAGCAAGGCAACTTAAACTTTAATTCTGATGGACTAATATATGTTTGCAACACTGAACATTTGTTGAAGAAATATAAAACCAATATTGAATTGTTATACCACCATTGTTGCAGGTCAGCCGGACCCAGATTTTGAGTCTGACGGCCCTGGGAGTGTGACGGTGATTGAGCGCGAGGACGACCCGGGTAGTTTACTGGAGGCAGTGAAACAACAGAAAGGTGACCGCCGGACTCGCCTCGACAGTCTTAACGAGCTGTCGTCTGCCACACCAGGAAGCATGAACAGCTGTACTAGTACTGACTCTCGTATGTTTTCTCTGGCTTACTGCTCTTCTGTTGCTTTTCCAGAACATCACATTTTAGTGATCATCCAAATTATAACTTTTTCTTTTGCTTAAAGATTAAATGTATAAAACCAAACCTGGCTATCTTGAAATCAAGCTACGAAATCTGTTTGGTTTGTTTGTGATTTATGTAACCAACAACTTGGTCGTTTAAGGAGGTGCCTGATTTGAACCAGTGATGGTCATGACTTCCATTGCACAATAGCTTGAATGACTAGGAGGGGTATGCATCATGGCTCATGGTATAATATCACACACATTAACCACTCCTATGATAGCCATTGATTTTCATCAATTTAAAAAATCTTTAAGAATAGTTTTGGAAACACATTATCTTTATTAGATTCAATTAAATTTTATTCAAATAAATATGGAATCATCCTATAGTTACATGTGCAATATTTCTGTACTTCATTACAAGGAAAATAACAGTGTGTTTAGTTACTGAAGGTTTCAGTGGTCTTTCGCTGGTAAGAGACAAACCTTTAATTTTGTGATATCTGGAATTCCACTTTCCTTTTGTAAGTTTTGAAACTAGTTAAAATATCATCTGACACTGACAGATTTACTAGTTTCACAACTTTCATTACTTTAGCTTAATTTTTTGTCTGTGCACTTAATTATTTTCTTCATTACTGGCTATTTCATGTAAACATATACTTCAAGCACTTCCTTATGATATAATACATGTATTCATATATATCCAAAAATAATAGCGGTTTTGTTTTAAATTATAAGTTTTATTTTAAATCACAATTCTGTTTCAAATTATAACAATTGTGTTTCTTTATATATAACAGTTTTGTTTCAATTAAGTTAATGTCAAATTATGTATACATTAATGTGTTTTTTACAAAAATACTAAAATATATATGGTATACACATATGTATATGCATAATATATTATGTTATCATATATATTTTATGATATGAAAGGGTTGTCTATTTAAGAAATAAAATATTTCTTTAATTTAACAGTTAAATCATTTCTGTTATGAAATATTGAAATAAACTTTTGAGTTCAACCAATCATGTACCCTGTATAGTAATGTACTTCTACCCATCTTTTAAATTTGTCTACATAAGTAATGTCTGTGCACTGGATTTTCTACACTATATTATATATGTCTTTGCTTAATTTCACAACTTTGCCATACTCATTCACAAAGAACAAGGAGCTTTCTTTGTACATGGTCGATATTCCACGTTTACAGATATGTTTTAAATTAATATTTGACAGCATATGACTATAAAATGTCAACTATTTTGACAGCGGTTAATTTTGACTCCATCATATATTTCAACAGGTTAACTATTTTGACAGCGTTTAATTTTGTCTACATCAGATAATTTAACTGGTCAACTGTTTTGACAGTGGTAAATTTTGACACAGTATTTTAGATCTTCTGTGATCAAACATCAAACCATCTTTCAGATAAGATACATGTAGATAATACAAACATATAGATTCTCATTAAACCCAGAGTGTAGATATTTTGATGACATGATTGGTGAGATATCCAGATAATTATTTGACAAAGCTCTGGCATTGATATGACCTGTACATTTGGATCAAGACGTCCCAATACAGACAAATGTAAATGACACGATGTCAGCAACGTTAAATATTGTAAGATTGTATTATTAAAAAGACTCTGCATTCAAACATATTTTTTAAGATTTGACTTTTAGATTTGTCAAAATAGATGTTAAACATATATGTCTGCTTCTAAAAACTCCTATGGTCATGGAAATGTTGTATCAGACTGTGCATTCTAAAAGCATGCTGTGTTGCCATGGTTACTCGTCATCTGCTATCTGTTTCACTCCATATCTACCTAGCTTTTTCATTGATGTTTAAAATCCATGAAACTGAAAATTCTTAGTGTCAGAGTTTGTTAATCTGTATTGTTTAAATCATTTAACTGTTGCATTCACAAGATAACTCACTATTTCAATCTTCATTGATTTACATACAATGTAGGTATTAACATTTCATGTCAAATAATGTTTTTAGGTCATCTGACCCGACCTATAGTCGTCATGTTTCGTCCGTCGTCGTGCGCCGTCCGCCGTGCGTTAACTTTTCACATTTTGAACTTCTTCTCAAGTTCTACCAGTGCGATTTGGCTGAAACTTGCATGAAATGATCCTGACATGGTCCCGACAAAGTGTTGTTAGTTTTTGGGTCGATCCGAAATCCAAGATGGCCGCCACAGCCGCCTTCTTGAAAACACATTTTGAACTTCTTCTCAAGTTCTACCAGTGTGATTTGGGTGAAACTTGCTTGAAATGATCCTGACATGGTCCCGACAAAGTGTTGTTATTTTTCGGGTCGATCCGAAATCCAAGATGGCCGCCACAGCCGCCATCTTGAAAACACATTTTGAACTTCTTCACAAGTTCTGCCAGTGCGATTTGGCTGAAACTTGCATGAAATGATCCTGACATGGTCCACACAAAGTGTTGTTATTTTTTGGGTCGATCCGAAATCCAAGATGGCCGCCACAGCCGCCATCTTGAAAACACATTTTGAACTTCTTCTAAATTTCTACCGGTGCGATTTGGCTGAAACTTGCATGAAAGGATCCTGACATGGTCCCAACAAAAAGTGTTGTTATTTTTTGGGTTGATCCAAAATCCAAGATGGCCGCCACAGCCACCATCTTGAAAACACATTTTGAACTTCTTCTCAAGTTCTACCTATGTGATTTGGCTGAAACTTGCATGAGATGATCCTGACATGGTTCGACAAAGTATTGTTACATCTCTGGTTGATCCCAAATCGAAGAAGGCTACCATGACACTATATCTGATTAATTTCCTACATGTTAAGGCCCTTTGGCCTCTTGTTTGAAATAAAATTTGTTGAAGGAAATGGAAAATGATCCTGACATGGTCCTGACAAAGTGACACCATATGAAATTAATTTTACTATTGCCAAGGTAGTCAGATGACCATTAAGGCCCTTTGGGCCTCTTGTTGTTATTTAGGTATATCAAGTATCTTTAACAAAATTAATTACTTTATAGAAGTACATGTCTGATGAGCATGACTTGATTTTATATTGACAGCCACTAAGAAGATGTCGTTTGACAGTGTCCACGGTCGTGCCCTGATACGACAGGAGATCAGAAAGCTGGTGACCAATCTCAGCAGTTCTGTGGGAGTCAAAGGCTCAGAACAGGGACTTCTCGGGTAAGTCAGCGACCACTTCTCTAATTTGGTCCTTTCTGGGCATTTTGTTAAGCAATCTCTTTATTAAAAGATTACTTGAAATATTTTGAATCAAATTAAAATTTTAAATGCATCCCCATTATATAAAAATATAGAAAAAGTTGTATCTTGAACTCTTTCATTTCCACATGCATTTACAGCACCGTTACAATAAGCGTACAAGTGACGGCCAGTCTAGTAGGTGGTTCCGTTGATTGGTAGCTAGTCAGTTTGCCAACAACATTCAATAAGCTGTGTAAGTGCGGCTCCCATTGGCTGTCGCTTCAATGTAGGGGCGGAGCTAAACAGTTAGAAACGTCTGTTTGTGATTACCAAGATCAGAAATGTGTACTGTACCAGTTGGCAGTATATACATAAGATGATCGGCATCATAAGCTTCATAATGTAAAAAGATTACACAAACACATTTTAATAACTTCATATATAGACTCTGAATCAGCACTACTCAGTGAAGTATGTATTGAAATGTTGTAGCGGAAAAGTCAGTCAGATATTGTATGGAAAAGATATCACCTACCTCTGACTAATTATAACTTTACCGCAAGGTGTGGGAAACCAAATCGGGTACAATGTACGACAGACCATCGTGTCTTGTCAAAATATATTCTGATTAATCACAGCTTTAGCACATACCTGGATGTAAGTACAGTAGGGATGCTATTCCAGCTGTAAGGCCGGTGAGCTTATGTCATGGCGCGGCGTCCGTCGTCCATCGGTCAATAATTTCTTTAAATCGCTACTAGTCATAGAGTTCTGCATGGATTGTAACCAAATTTGGCCACAAACATCCTTGGGTTCTGCATGGAATGTTAGTAAATATAACCACAAACATCATTGGGGGTAGAGGAACAGAACTTGTATAAATTTTGGCTCTGACCCCCGGGGCAGGAGGGGCGGGGCCCAATAGGGGAAATAGAGGTAAATCCTATAAATCGCTACTTGTCCTAGAGTTCTGCATGGATTGTAACCAAATTTGGTCACAAACATCGTTGGGGGTAGAGGAACAGAACTTGTATAAATTTTGGCTCTGACCCCCGGGGCAGGAGGGGCGGGGCCCAATAGGGGAAATAG
This sequence comes from Argopecten irradians irradians, assembly GCA_004382745.1. NCBI lineage: Eukaryota > Metazoa > Mollusca > Bivalvia > Pectinida > Pectinidae > Argopecten > Argopecten irradians. Next base: position 624,296 of record SAYR01067642.1, on the reverse strand, counting down.
AGGTAAATCCTATAAATCGCTACTTGTCCTAGAGTTCTGCATGGATTGTAACCAAATTTGGTCACAAACATCGTTGGGGGAAGGGGGACAGAACTTGTATAAATTTTGTCTCTGACCCTCCTGGGGCAGGAGGGGCGGGGCCCAATAGGGGAAATAGTGGTAAATCCTATAAATCTCTACTTGTCCTAGAGTTCTGCATGGAATGTAACCAAATTTGGCCAGAAACATCCTTGGGGGAAGGGGAATAGAGATTGTATAAATATTTAAATTCCTTAAGAAAAGAAACAATGAACCTGTATTCAAAACAAAACTTGGCATTACAAACCAGGTGAGCGATACAGGCCCTCTGGGCCTCTTGTTTAAATTTGTCAACAGTATTTAATCAGATGCATTTGAATCTAGAGTTGACAATTTCTCGGCAAAAATAAACTGACATTTTATAAACTACCACTGCGCATGCACCAACCTGTGAGAACATTACCTGTGAGGTTCGTGCAAATATGAATGAAATTGTTAAGTATTTAGGCAATGCATTCAAACTCAACGTCTGCAACTAAAATAACATCCCCTACTAACATCCAGGTATGTATCAAAACCGTGTTTGATCAGAATATATTCTGATAAGACATAATTTATTGTCAGTCGTACCTGATTTGTTTTTCATACCAAATGGACTTTGAAGTGGAAAATTCAGTCAGAAGGTACAACAGTAGCTAGATACGGCTGTGACATTACATGTAACATTACAATGGATATAATAGTCTAGATCTAAACCCAACACATTAACAAACACGATGGAAAATTTGATCCATTCGAACGTTGATAGATAAGCTATACAGTATTGATGAATACTCCCCGAAGTCGAGAGAAATGGCCAATAATTTATGAACAAAACATCCTCAAAACATTCAACAAATTTTGAATACAGTGATTGAATGTGTACATTGTAAACAATTAAATAGTACACAACATTATTAAACACATTGTACAACAGAGTCGGGTTTGAACATCAAAGATCCGCTGGCTCCGCCTACTTCTCAATGTTGTCGGCGATCTTGTCAGTCGGGGGGCAATCAGTCGGACTGCCAATGCTTCAGCCAATCAGTGCCTTCGTTACATGCCAATTAAAAACTAACCTACTGCATCAGTTACCAGCCTACTACATCAGCTAGCCAACGTAACAGCACTGTAATAGTAAACAGACTAAGACAAATTCTGGTGAATCGTGCAAAACACTACATTGAGCAGTTCTGACATTTTGAGCAGCAGATTTATTAATATGGTAGACAACTCTTTCACAAGGAGATTGCAATATAAAAATATAAAAAGAAAATTTGCAGTATTTTTGCATCACAAATGTATTATCTAATAGCATGCAGTATGGTCAGTGATACTTCTAATGGAACCGGAGACTGTGTGTATACCAAGAATACTTATGTCATTGCATGCAAAAACAATTGACCTTCACCTTATGATCAATCAAGTAAATACTGAATATTTTAATTCTAGATTGAAGCAGAAATTTCCCAAAGTTTTCCAGGATGTTTGTTTTTACTCAGAAGTGAGCCATATAATGACCGTCTGCTCTTTCCGCCTGACTGCACGCAGATTTATACAGGAACTCTTTGATGAGTTTGATATAACCAAGGTAAGTAGATTTGTTATCTTTACATTCAACATATCTATCCCATTATCCCCTGAAGACACATTTGAACTCTTCTGATTCAAAGAATAGAACAGAGCCGTTTGGAACAACCGGTTTGACCGTTGGTTAAAGTCATTATTTCAAGTATAAATCCTGACGGACTCGCAGTTTTTGATACAGGCCTAAAAACAGTATAAAATCACCAGGTCCTTCTTTAATTGATAAACAAACAACTAGGTCCAACCAGTCAACCGTATAAACACAGCCCTGCTTATTATAATTTTGTAGGGGTGAATGAGTTCAGCCAATAAAAGATTTTAGAAGTTTTTAAGAAAAAGTGGCAGAGTATTAGAAATATGTGGTAAAGATGGGTCTTAACACTGAAATTTGTTTCTGTTAAATATTGTTTTAACTAAATGTTGTTGTAGTTGCTGGAGGAAGCTAGATGTATCCTTGGTGTTGTTATGGAAACAGAAAACACTGGACCAGTAACCAACAAACAGGACACGTTGGACAGTGTATGGGAAAACATGTTCTGAAATGTCTCATTGTATACACACATGGCTAGTACAGAAACGGTGCAGGAAACTAGACAATTAGTTTTCCAGTCAAACGAAACCTCAAAACAAAAGTAGATATATATCTCAGAAAAAAGTCTTTTCATGGATATGAATATCTTTTTTTTAACATGCATGTATTTCTGATTTAATGTTTGGAAAATATTTTCTAAATGTGAGAAATATCTGTTATTCAACTTCTGTTTTAATAAGATTATAAATATAATTGAAATCCCGGTTAGGACCATTCAATACACCGAGTGATCTCTACACTCAGTGACCTTTTCTGCACCGAGTGACCCTCTGTCAAATTGTCTGGGTTCTGTACATGGAAATCACTTTTATTTGGTGAATTTAGAAGGATCTCATTGATTGTTGGGACAAATAGTTTAACTTACAGTATTTCCTGTTAATTAATGGAGTAAAGGGTTGTTCATTTTTTACACAAATTCAGGTTATAATGTTCTGTATTTGCATATTACAGAGTTATCTGCCCTTGTGGATAATTATTTGATGTGATGTCATTTGTTTGTGAGCAAATCATCATACTTTTCAGAGAAAACGACAAGAGTTTTGCTCACAAATCAGAGACGTCACAATCAACATCTACTTGCAAGCGATGTAACTCAGTAAAGTGAAATACCATATATCAGGATGCTTTTCAAATGAAAAAAATATGATTTTCAAATAAGGTGGCAATTTCAATTTTATTAATTGAAAATTTTGAATAATATCAGTAAGTGGATATATCTTAATCATGTCATTATTATTTTGGCTTTTTAATTTTTTGCAACCATATCTTGCAAAATTCAAAAATTTCTCCCCACCAAAGTCAACAACTGTGCTCTATTATACCAGTACATTTGTTATTGATCATATGGTAAAAGTTATGTCTTCATAGAAACTTTGACTATCATTTCCAGCAATTAATGTACTGTTTGTAAATGTGAACCTGAACATTCCTCAAGATAGTAACTGTATGTCAACACAACAGCAGTGCAAGATTTAGTTTTGGAATTTTGCAATATCCTTGTCAAGATTTAAAGAACAGCGTGACGTTATTATGAAGATCACTTATTTCTTTCTGTCACAGAGTTACTGTTAAAATACAACAACCATTATGACATTGAGTTTTCATTTATTTCCATTTGAGGAGGAGAGTTACATACACTTGTGTAATATTATAACTTACACACACATTCTGTCTGCCATGAATAACTTCTGATATGCTTGATTTAGCATTATGAACCATTATGATTGAACTGAAAAGTGACATTCTCTTTGGTACTTTCTCATAATATTTCATGATGTATTTCTATACTGGAAATGTTTAAAACACATGTCCTGTTCTAGATACATTATTAGATGATAGTTCTGTGGTTTGTATGAATATTAGAGAAAATGTTGTATACTTGAACCATTCATAAAGATTTTACTATTATCATGAAGAATCAAGGTGTATATTGTTAAGCATTAGATAATGTGTAAAAACTATATCACCTACAAATTTTGTAGGATATTCTCCATCCATTATATACAACTGATATAGGGCCGCTGTGTAAGAATACTTCATCTCGGTTGTAAACCGAACATTCTTTCCCATCCCACCAAATTGAAATGTCTTCAAAAGTGCAATAATTGATATACAGCTTAGACAATGCATGATATACATATATCAACGATCATGTGTATTTTTATATATTAGTAAACAGAATCAATTTTAAATTTGTTTTTGACGACAGGTGCCCATTATGTAACAGGTGACTGTTGTAAAGCCGTATGATTGTAACATAGAAGTGATACTAGCGATGTATGCATGTGTGATTGATTATGACAGATAATTGATAACTATTCTACCTTTGATTGTAACATAGAAGTGATACTAGCGATGTATGAATGTGTGATTGATTGTGACAGATCATTAATAACTATTCTACCTTTGATTGTAACATAGAAGTGATACTAGCGATGTATGAATGTGTGATTGATTATGACAGATAATTGATAACTATTCTACCTTTGATTGTAACATAGAAGTGATACTAGCGATGTATGAATGTGTGATTGATTATGACAGATAATTGATAACTATTCTACCTTTGATTGTAACATAGAAGTGATACTAGCGATGTATGAATGTGTGATTGATTATGACAGATAATTGATAACTATTCTACCTTTGATTGTAACATAGAAGTGATACTAGCGATGTATGAATGTGTGATTGATTATGACAGATAATTGATAACTATTCTACCTTTACTTATTACAGAGTTCTCTCCCTTCTGCATCGGTATTGATTGTGACGTCAACACTTTGTTGGCAAAAATGATATACATGTAGTTTTCTCTCAAAAAATACGACGTTACACCCATAAAAACATGACGTCACAGTCAATACCTACCCAGACAGATTACTCTGTAATATGCAAAAATAGAATATTGAGATGTATGTTAATGATGTTAGCCAATAGGCTAGAAAATTAAAACATTTATACATATAAAAGATATATGAATATAGTGTGTATTGTACATAGTAATGTTAATTTAGTGCTAGTCACAATTTTACAATATCATATTATCAAATAGAGTTACTTCCCTTTGCTTCACTCGGGCTTAACTCTATTTGCCCTCTTCTGTTTCTAGAATATAACTTTCAGTCACTTGATTTGTATCTCTTCTGCTTTTGGAAGTTCTTCCATCTGAGCTGAAAGATCTTCTGAGAAGACATCTCTGCTTAGAAGAGTGTGAATCACGTAACCTACAGTACTGTGTGATAGGAGTGGGAGTAATCTACAGTACTGTGTGATAGGAGCGGGAGTAATCTACAGTACTGTGTGATAGGAGTGGGAGTAATCTACAGTACTGTGTGATAGGAGTGGGAGTAATCTACAGTACTGTGCGATAGGAGTAACTCTGATAGTTCAGTGTGATATTTCAGTATCGAACATGATATACTCACCTAGTGGTCTAGTCAGAAATAACTGCTTGGAATTCAATCATACAGGACAAGTTGATTTTCCAAATATTATTGATTAAACACCAATTCCATATAAGAATTGTTACATGTACTTTCCTGTTGGCAGAAACAAGGCTGTCTAAATCATGTTCCTTCTGTTGGTGAATACAGCTGATGGAAAACTCTGAAGCCAAGTTTTAAAATCTAACTACATGGTACAAGGTTAGGAATGTAATTAGCTTGGATGATTTATTTTTCAGCTTGTTCCAATCCAGTAAAAAGTGCCATAATCATAGCTATTCTAGCTGCAGGTTTTCTCTGAAGAGTATATATTATCGTTGCCAAGCCAATGGTTTTCTCTGTAAACTATATTATTATCGATGCCAAACATCAGCTCAGCGAGAGCCATGATTCTTTTACTCAAATGTTTTCTCAACTCATGATGTTATAAATGTATGCGTGCATGTTGTCCAGAAAATAAATGTTGTAGAAAAGGTTGGTTTAATTCTGATTTCAAGTTGGACAAAATATATGGCCAGTAATGAAGAAAGTTTTCTTTTGTCAAATGTAATACACTATTGTCAATGAGACTGTGGTGTGTATTAGTTCCTCTATGACGGAGCTGAGTTATACCAGGTAATTAACGTTCCGAGTGTATATATATTTTACCAAGTATACCTGTATATGTGTAGTCTTGGTGTAAGGATTTGTATGTTTGCTTTTGATGTGCTCCTTCTGCAGCCTATTTTGTGTTAATACTTATTAAGCAGAGAATTTATGTGATATCATGAAGGATCCAACCATTTTATTTATACTGTTAAGTTTGTTCAACACCGACTTTCATGTTGTCGGCACACTATTGTGGAAAATCCACAATACAGAGAATTGAGTCAAGGAATAAAGAAAACATAAAACTAATAGTCGTTTGTCTTTTTAGTTCATTTGACCATAGCTCACAGTAATCTATTGCAATAGTCTTTTGTCCGTCGTCGTTTGTGTGTCGTGCAATGTCCCTTAAACATTTCTTCATGAACGCGATAACTTGAGTAAATATTCACCGAGCTTTATAATATTTTATATGTAACATTGGAAAAAAATCTCGGGGCGAGTTAGGAAATCAGCTTGATTCGACTGTAAATTATGGAGTTATTGCCCTTTGCACTGATAATTATTATTGGACCTTGTGAAAGCCATAACTTTGGTAAATATATATCAAGCTTAATGAAACATTGTGTGTAGACTAACATTGAAAGGATTCCGGACGAGTTTGAAAATCAGCATGATTTAACAGTAATTTACGGAGTTATTGCCCTTTGAACTAATAATTACTATTGGACCTTGTGAACACGATTACTTCAGTAAATATGAACCGAGCATAATGAAACTTTGTATATAGACTAACATTTGAAAGATCTCTAACAAGTTTGAAAATCAGCTTGATTCGACAGTAAATTATGGAGTTATTGCCCTTTGCACTTATAATTATTACTGGATATTGTGAACATGATAATTTGAGTAAATATGCACCGAGCTTATTGAAACTCTGTATTTAGACTAAAATTGGAAAGATCTCGGACAAGTTCAAAAAGCAACCTGATTAGATTGTTGCTTACAAAGTTATCGCCCTTTGCAGTTATAATTATTGAATCAATATGCACCAAGCTTAATGAAACTTTGTATGTAGACTAACATTGAAAAGAACTTGGACGAGTTTGAAAATAAGCTTGATTCAACTCTTAACTTATTTATGGAGTTAATAATAATTATTGAACCTTGTGAACACAGTAATGTGAATAAATATGCACCAAGCTTACTGAAACTTTGTATGTAGACCTATTAGATGTATGTTCCTATTTCATGAACAAAACGCATCAGTTGGCTAGTAAATTACATAACTAATTTGTATCAAATATCAGGTGACTGTTAAGGCCCATGGGCCTCTTGTTATATAACTGATGCACTGTTACAGATGAAATTGAAGTTGATTTTGAACTTTTTCTTGATACATTTTGAAAGTCAGTTGCCTTTTTATCTCAACTTTGGAAGAAAATTAGTGTATTTGTAAAGTGGCCAAAATTGCCAGGAGTATGTTTTGGTAATTAGGCTAAAACTGAAATTCAGTTTCAGAATTGACATCGAGAATGGAGTCCAATAATGACATACAAAAATGCATTGAATAAAAGGACACCCCCCCCCCCCAAACTATTGATATGTCTACCACTTATCACATATTGCACTATCTGTTGATTGAAAAATACTTATTTTGGAACCTTGACCTAAAGAATGTCTCTGTGTAAATGATAAACAGAGTGTGATAAGAATAAAGACAGAAAATGCACTTCCAATTAAATAAAAGGTACAAAGGTCAAAATAAGGTCAGTGATCATGACCAACTTTGTTACTCTACTTACCACATTCTCATAAAAATACATGGCCAAAGCTAAAGTAACAGCAACAAAAACTGAAAGAGTGTGCCTGGACAAGCTTTTCCTTTGATGAGGTTAGGTACAAGTGTACAATGTCTCGGTGACCTACGTTTTGGTACATAACACTGCTAGGCATACAAATGCAAGCTTCTTACTTTCGTTATCTAATTGGTATAAACGTACAATGTATCCTATTTTCCTGCTACTATTGGTTACAGTTCCATAACTGAAACTGACTCATTTGGTTATACAAAACACTAGAGAAAGAAAATATACTGTACAGAATTTAGTTTATTTTGAAATGTCAAAACACATTCTTTCAACATTATCAGTCATAAAAATTACTACCATTAAATAGTGTGATGTTGTAGTAGTTCCTATGTCAGCACTCAAAAACACATTTACAATGTCTTAAGTCTATTTAGGCGGGGCCTGACACTGCCTTACTCATGGCCTCGTAACAATTGACAGACACTTGGGCTTCGGCTCTGGCTCGGTCTGTAGATGCAGATTTTAAGTTGTTCTGGGCCTGAGCTAGACCGTCCCTTATAGCCTAAACAAAGACAAATTGAAATTATAAATTTTAGTCATAATTAATTCAATATGCGAGAGTTTAAGTGAATTATAACAACCAACAGAAATTTTGACAGAATGCATCAAAAGTTTTATTTTCAAGAGTCCACAGGGCTGCCAGATTGTAAAATTCAGAAGCTAACTGCTTGTGCAGTGGCCGATATTGGACATATACTTGTATTACAAGCACTTCACAAGATCAACAAGTACTTAAAATTATCTGGGGAAAACTTTTGAGACAAATATTTTGTAATAAGAAATATCCTGCATATTAGTGAATTCTTAACTCTTAAAGCAAAGGTTTGACATTGTGACTTTTCTTGAATATGTTTACTTTAACCTTTTTGGCAAAACAAGTTTGAAGGATATAATTCATGAATGAACGGCTACTGGTTTAAGAGAACCTGACATACCGCGGCTCACACTAACTTTACAGTTTGCTTAGCAAAAGTTTCAAAAGTGATTTTTTTTCTTTAGCAAATAAGAATTTCATTTAGCAAATTATCCATTCACAGCATTTCATAATGAAAAACATTAAATCACTAAGAAGCACTACAGAATGTATTTTATGCATCAATTGAAATGTACACACATACAAAGGCTCCCAATCCTTCATTAAACTGTCGTGCGTATTATGGTACAGTAACTGATTAACTTATCAACTGTTTTAGACTGCTATGAAAGTAACGCGACTGAAAAAAAGTTCGTTGTAAGGGATAGTGGATTAGATTAAGTCGTGCATAAAAAAATTCACCGATGTTTGAAGCTCGTGTCAGCAAAAACTTTTGCATTTTTTGCTAATCAGGATGAAATTATTTTAGCACTTAGACAGATAAATTCTTTAATAACGAAAAATGTGAATGGAAAGCTGAGTCCAGCATACTGTTATTGTCAACCCCTGTTTACTGTAAGATAGTGTAGCATAATAAGCTTTAATATTCTAAATGGGACAATTCTCACCTGAGCATCAAGGCTGTCTAAAGGATAGGCCTCCTCTGCCAATATCTGTACAGTGGAGTCTTTATTAATGGTGACTGATCCACTGCTCACTGTATAACAAACACCAGACACAGAATCATTATAACGGTACATAAAACTTGGGTCAAAGAAGTAATATCATAGGGGGTTATACAGGATCCTTCTAATTATCTGTAGGACAATTACTTCAGTCATTATGGGGCATGGAGTAGTTCCAACCATGTAGACAAAATAGAATGTTGAATTTTCAAGGCAGTGTGCCCTTTATAAAGACACACATAAAATAAACCTTCATGGTTACACTATATAGAATTCACAATACATAAAACAGTTAATAACTGAAATGAATCAACGCTTAGAAACAGTGTTTACAGAAGTGGCGGATTACAACATAAGGGCTCGACATTAACTTTTTTAAGGACTTGCCCTGTCGGGCAGGTGACTACAAAAACCTACCTGCCCGACTGGAAATTTGACTTGCCCAATAAAATTTAATGAAAAATGATACAATTTCTCTATTTTTATGATTAATTTATGATTCCTTTTGATTTTCTTAACTTTTGTGTTCTATGAGCATATTGAAGAATTAATAATTCACTGCAGTAAATATAACAAAATATGTCCTGTCCTAATAAATTGTTCCTAGCTACTGACCAGTCGGGCAAGTGATAATTATCAGGAACCTTCCAGACCTAATAACTCCACTGACACTTCAAATCTGCTTTGATGTATCTTCTTCTTAGTCCACACAATATCGGTGATTATTAACGAGATGAACAGGTGTCTTAGCTAACAATATTCTACAAGCAAAAACTGTAAAATACCGATAGGGAAAGATCGATTTGAGCAGACTAGGTTGTGAATAGCCGACATGGCGAACAGAATTTATAAATTTCTTGATTTTCAGTCAAAAGCTGGTCATGATTCTTGATTCTTGCATATAATGATAAACTTTTGATTTCCACTATTGCCATACTATTGCTTTTGAGCTAGGCCTACCATTTGCTATCAATCTCAAAGCTCTTTGCCATGCTTTCTGTCAAATTACATTATGACTGTGTCATCAAAGCGCTTGAATTATCGCATCGTGTATACTACATGGGTGTACAAACATCTGTTTGACCATGACTAATTATACCGATAAATCTGTGTAGACAGCTTCATAGCTCAAATTTTGTTACATGACCCGTAAATGTATCTTAAGGACTGTGATATCAACTCTACATCAGCCTAAACAAGTATCAATGGCACTAAAATATCCACCTGCCCAGTCGGGCAAGTCACAGACGTAACTGACCTGCCCGACAGGAGGTCTGACCTGCCCCGGGCAGTCGGGCAATGGTTAATGTCGAGCCCTGAACACACAAAGATGCTTTGGAAAATTTCAATCAAATGGATAAGCATACATTTGTATTCTAATTTTTATAGCTCAGACAAAAAGACAGGACTAGTCAAAAATAATCTTAAAGTTTCTGGTGTTAATACAATGGTGATGTTACCTATATATAGTACCTGTTATAGCTATTGTAAAATCGACAGAAAATTTAGACTAGTCAAACATATGACCCGAGAAGACTTAAGATCAAAAGCATTATATAAATAATTTTTCTTTGTTTTCATACTAAATCTGGTTTTATGATTGGCCAATTCTTTTTTTTCCCATACCACTATGGAAAAAAATTATCAAAGAATGGCGTGAAAACTTGACATTATCGTGATGTCACAATAGAATGATTGACGTTGCATATTGATTTGTAAAATCAATGGAATTGTACGTGTAAATGTATTTTAACTGATCAAGTAGTCTGCCAAATTAATAATAAGCATTGATGTCACTATTTTTAATTTCATTGGGGTATGAAATAACTTTTGTTTGCAAACCTTCGTAAGAATCTGCTTCACGGATTCAGTTTGCAAACAATGGATTCAGTTTGCAAACAAAATTTCTTTCATACCCCCATGAAAATAAAAAATAGTGACATCAATGCTGAAGTGGATTATTTTTCCATGATAAGAGAAGCCTTTCAGGAACAGGAAATAAATTTTCCATTCACATTATTTATAAAAGAAGATGTAATATTGAAATAAAGCGAATAGAATATGTCATACCATCATAATGACATCATTTATTTGGCAATGAACAATAAAATTCTGTTTTATATTACAGACGATATGCGCCCATCCCCAAAAATCACAAACATTTGTATGTTTCTGTTCTCTGTTGGACATAACAGGTCAAAGTTCATCTAAAATTTAAGTACCAAAGAATTTCTTTGATGAGCCGTCTTCTTCCTTAACCGTCATAACTCCTGGCTGTAGGACTGTGATCAAGGGTACGTGAGTGGCGAGGATACCAAAGGATTCGTTCATTCCTGGCACGTCAACTTGCTTTACATTTTCGTTCTTGTAGTAAATCTGGAAACAACAAATTAATAACCAGGTTTTGCAGCTATGGGATTGACCCCATTTATTCATTTTAAAATGTAAGCTTTCATAAATGACTTGTTTAATTGAAATTGAAAAATCATTTCATATACATCTAAAAACTCAATAAATAAACTGAAAGAGACCAACCAAATTAACTAAAACCAGTCTAAATCATATGTGAATATTTCATTCATAATTATCTATACTGTATCATTGTCAGTGGCGTAGCGCCTGTGCGTGCTTGAGCATGCAAAAAATAATGTGACTAACATTTTTGTACAATCAGAAAAAAAAAACCACAACATTTGTATACATGCAATGCTGCAGAATACAAATGATGTACATATGTATATATACACATATATACACATGTGATATGACTATGTATATGCATACCATAACTTTTGATTTGAAAGACTTAATGCAGATTGGCCATTCCGAAAATTTTTCATTTGGACAACTTGTCTTTTATTAGTCTATATATTTCCAGTTACCAAGCTGTTAAATGTGGTTATGTTTGAATCTAATCTCTCCAAGGGTTCATTAGAGTCCCCATGTTCACCTCTGTCAACGGGTCACGAACTGGCTGTTTGTTGACCTCCGGTCACAGAATATTACGTCATGATGATGGTTTAATGTAGTTAATGAATTTAGTATGCGTTCAAAATATCTTTTTCATAATCTTGAATAGAGCTGTTATCGTAGAGAAAATGTGCATCGCGATATCGTCAAGATAATATCGCGATTTTTGCCGAGTAAAAATAAAAGGAATTTATGGAACTATTAGTCATGTTTGGGGGACCAATCATGAAAGTACAATAAATAGTGAAATTTGTTAATAAATAAAGTGAAACATTCATCAAAACAAACATTTATTTGTTATACTTTTAGTTAGATGTTTGTTTACAAGTCAATCATATTCTGTCCGTGTCCGACAGTGCAATGTTTTTGTTTCCTTTCCAACTAACACATGATGGGTTACGGCTGACGACGATATCGTAGATATAAGTTTTTTTAACGATATCGTCGTCTCTTCTCTACAATCGTGATATATCGCGATGCCAATATATGATAACAGCTCTAATCTTGAAATTGCGCTGGGCCGTTTACAGAGATGAAATTGTGGGGACCACAATGCACCCTGGGAGAGATTGGTTTGAATGGTGTCAAAGAAAACATTAGACTTTTTCACCAAAATTCCTCTTCAAAAAAATGTGGATTTTGAATTTGAAAACACTAATAATGCTCACAATAGTCCAAATATTGTAACTTACGTCATTACTAGATAAAAACGGACCAAGAAACTGTTTCGGCAATTTAAGAGAGTCTGAAAATACACTGATCTCCGCAGCCTAGTTGGGGAAGTTTGTCAACTGCTGGGGGCCTTCGCCCCCACCCCCCATACCCTCTATCTGGGCTTCGCTCCTGGACCCAGAGCAGAGGGCTATCGCCCCCTGCACACCAAAGCATGCACGTCTTTTCAATCCTAACTAGGCCGCTGGTCGTGGACCCGTGGCTCCCGTGTCTGTCTACTGCAACACCTTCATAAAATACCCCCCCCCCCTCTCTCAAAAGAGTTACGGTTCATCCCAGCAATAATATATTTGGAGGTTTAAATTAAAGACGTCATTCGTCACAAGTAGTACTAAGTATTAGTCAAACATATTCGGTAAGGCGAAGTTACAAGTAACTCTTGCAAAATATTAAACAGAAACCAGCTAAGAAACACGAATGTGCTTGACCCGGCGACTTTCCATGGACAGGTTTAGAACAATAACTTACAGCATTCGGTGAGGCGAATGAGAACGGCATTGTAGAAGCTACCACATCGGCATATCCTCTGTTTGATTGTGAAGAGGCAATCACGCGACTGCACTGTCTCGCCAAACCGGCCGTTCTTAAAATTTGCCGAAACAGAGCCATGTTGATCTTGACCCAAAGATGGCGAAGGTGATAGCTAAGGGGCAGTAACTCTCCGCGTTAACGTTTGAGGTAGCATGCTACTAATTTGTACCTATGACGTTATACAATACAGTCATGTCGAAGGGATCATGTTTAACTTTTAAAGTTATTATCCAGGGTAATCATTTTTTTACGAAACCAATTACGTACTACTTTTTACTATCTTATAAAACTGAAAGTAAATAACTTTATTTATATATAATATTATAAATTAATAATTATCTAATAAAATGATGCAAATGAAAATATTAATAATTTCTAGTCTATACTGAATCCGTCTATATTTCCTTTTATGGTTCCCCGATCAGTTATACTTCTGATATACTTTTTTTATACACAGCGTTAATTCAAATATTTAGCAATCAACAAATTTTATTTATTAAGAGTTAAATAAACATTTTTTTAGTGGAGTCTAAAATCAATTATTTTGAAGTGTTTCCAAATGGTAATTACTGTTTCAAAACATGCTTTTTAAAGACAATTCTTCTGATAGGTTGACGGGGTACATATATTCTTGAATGCTTTTCTTGTTAGTGCCACAAATTCATCGATATCGATGATTATATTATGTGGATTGGCAGGGGCGTGCATAGATTGTGTAAAAAAGCAAAGTTATATACCGTGATTGTGAAGGTTTTTTTAGTTTATAGTTATCCGATGCGAAAGAAATATCTTACCACCCCGCACAACACTCTCTAGATCCTCCACTGATACCCGCCTATGTAATAAATCAATTATTTTTAGAGTAATAATTGAATTCATTTTGCTGAAATTTTTTCGTTAAAATAGGTTTTGAATAATTTTATACATTCTCCAGATAAAAAAAGTGCAATATCACAAACAAGACATGGTTGTGACAAAAAAGTGACCATTTATTCTGTCCACAATAAGATGAAGTCATTCGTACAATACATGTTTCCCTCATGGACCAAAGTTCTCGCTGGAGTATAATATCAAATGCTTGAATCGTTCTCAGCACGACGGGGAAGTACGGCAGTAACAGTAAAAAAATACTATATGCATAATCATTTTTTAAGATGTAAAGTACATACTGGATAAGTCTTGACCTAGTCACCACATGAGGATCCCTACCGCACAATTAGTGTAGAACCGGGGTACGATGCCAGTCGTAAGTCACAGAGAAGATGGACAGAGGTCCTTACATGTTAACAGACAGTAAGTAACCACCAAGCAGGTATGAAGACGGGCTGAGGTAAAAGGATAGCAGACCAGGCCTGGCATGAAGAGATGGTTGTTTGGGTCCGCATGGAATTAAAAACAAACGAGTCCCTAAGCTTTGTCATTTAGGTAAGCAAGACGAATGAGAGACAATTCAGGATTGGAAGAGGGGACATATCAACCGCAATATATGATTGACAGTGAAGGCCACTGGCAAGTGATTTGACGGTGCGCTTAGTGGTAGGCAAGTGATGAGGCAGACAAATGGACGAAGGCAATCAAGTTTTGTGAGCAATGCCTGGTGTAAAGTTAAATAAAATATGCCGTACCATCATACTTAGAGACAGCGTTAAGCAGGCTTTGAAGAAAGCAAGGAAGCAGTGTTAAGACTACGGCACGGGGAAATGCTAGGTCGGTGGCATCATGGCGTCTTAGCCTAGGAAGCATGACAAAGCCAAGGCAGAGGATATGCGAACCAACGAAAACGAAGAGACATAGGATCGATAAATGATCATGAGAAGTCTAGACAAGTGAGAGTAGCTTGGTTAGGTTAATGGATTCATTCAGACAGCAGAGAATATCATGGAACCATCCGTGGGATATGAAAGCTGCAGCCAACATATGATATTCTGTAAAGCATAAGCGTATTTAAGAACTGGTTTTGCGGATCAGATTGCTGTAAAACCCAACACATGGTATCAAGACCAATCCTCAAGGATTTAGCCCAAGGTATTGACCGCGCTAAAAGGCAGAAGCAGACACTATCCAAAGGGACAAACATTTTGCCGTCTGTGAAATCCAGAAACCTTGGTACAGGGAGTGTGAAAACTGGTGTGATACTCGCAACAGCAAAAGACTAGGAGATGAGGGCAGACATCCAGCAGAGGATGAATTTCCAGGCAGAAGTAGCATCAACACCACTTCGCCCTGACATCGTGTTGTGGTCCTACATCTCTAAGCAGGTAGTCATTGGTGAGTCTAACGTGACATTTGAAGACGGGATGCGGCAGATCAACGCTGGGATGCAACAGTATGCAGGACCTAGTTGAGGAATGTCAACAACGAAAATAGAAGACATGATGCCTGCCAATAGAGGTCAGATATATGGGTTTCACTGGTCAGTGAGTTTAGGGAGCCTCACTACTATTATAAGTCATAGGAGCATACCGAATGAATGTGAAGAAGACTAAATGGGAAAGAGGTTGTTTTCACTTGGATTTATCACCAGACACAGTACTAGCCACGATGTGACAGAGGTAATGAAGTAACAGAATGCACAGAATAGAGGGGACTCAGTAAACGAATGACAGTCGATCGGTCCCAGGTTGGACTTGATTAACTGATAATAGCCAGCGCACCTCTGGATTGGACAGCACCGAAATATCTAAATAAGGATCCATCTGATGAGGGGCTGGAGTATGGCGTGCCGAACGTTGCAAAATTCAATAAGTATAAAACATTTGTGCAAAAAAATGTGTTTGTAATATATCGTTATATGTGTTCAATATTTTTAATTTGTGTGTGTGTGAAATATATTTATGTGTAAAAAAACATTGATGTGTAATTTTTCATATTTGTGTGTAAAAAAATGGTATGTGTGTAAAAATATACATTTGTGTGTTATTTTGTTTTATATTTGTACAAATATATATATTTACACACAAATATGTATTTTTAACACACACACAAAGAACATATTACACATAAACTATATTTTTTATAAATTAAAAAAAAATTACACAAACATTTATTGTTTTTACACACAAATTAAAGATATTGAACACATATAACGATATATCACTAAATATTTTTTACACATTTTATTTTACCTAATGAATTTTGCATGAATTGTGCATCGTTCGGCACGCCATACTGGAGCCATCCAGTGTATTTATGGAATTGATTATGATATAATGTCTGTTAGAACTGTATTATCTTGGTACTGCCTGTAATCTGTGTAAATGTTAAAATAGTTTACTCTACAATAATTGTGTAATCAATAGAATTTTATTTAAGTATTATTGTTATTATTGCTTCTGAAACTTCTTTCTTACAAGTAACACCTACTATTTATATATTCTATGTAGAAGCTATGTGCTATATATAGAATATAGTGTATTCGTATTGAAGATCCACGAATCGTGATTAACAGTACAATAGTATATAGTTTATTATAACGTTTTATAAAATGATCCTTTTGATTTCTAAGCTGGTATTAATATCTCATGAGTATAGTTCTCTTATGTTCATGCGTGTATGTGGTCATATGCTGTGTATGAAATATGGAACTTGGTATTTATAGCGTCTTGAAGATCCTAGAGTCACCAGTAGTCTTTTACATAGAAAGTTTCAAAAGTCTCCAGCAGCCTTTGTTCTATCTATACACTGCGATGTTTGATAATAGACACTTTGATCTATCTATACACTGCGATGTTTGATAACAGACACTTTGTTCTATCTATACACTGCGATGTTTGATAATAGACACTTTGTTCTATCTATACAATGCGATGTTTGATAATAGAAACTTTGTTCTATGTATACACTGCGATGTTTGATAATAGACACTTTGTTCTATCTACACACTGCGATGTTTGATAATAGACATTTTGTTCTATGTATACACAGCGATGTTTGATAATAGACACTTTGTTCTATCTATACACTGCGATGTTTAATAATAGACACTTTGATCTATCTATACACTGCGATGTTTGATAATAGACACTTTGTTCTATCTATACACTGCGATGTTTGATAATAGACACTTTGTTCTATCTATACACTGCGATGTTTGATGATAGACACTTTGTTCTATCTATACACGGCGATTTGTATCTTTGTTCTTTGATAATAGACACTTTGTTCTATCTATACACTGCGATGTTTGATAATAGACACTTTGTTCTATCTATACACTGCGATGTTTGATAATAGACACTTTGTTCTATCTATACACTGCGATGTTTGATAATAGACACTTTGTTCTATCTATACACTGCGATGTTTGATAATAGACACTTTGTTCTATCTATACACTGCGATGTTTGATAATAGACACTTTGTTCTATCTATACACTGCGATGTTTGATAATAGACACTTTGTTCTATCTATACACTGCGATGTTTGATAATAGACACTTTGTTCTATCTATACACTGCGATGTTTGATAATAGACACTTTGTTCTATCTATACACGGCGATGTTTGATAATAGACACTTTGTTCTATCTATACACGGAAATGTTTGATTATAGACACTTTGTTCTATCTATACACTGCGATGTTTGATAATAGACACTTTGTTCTATCTATACACTGCGATGTTTGATAATAGACACTTTGTTCTATCTATACACTGCGATGTTTGATAATAGACACTTTCTTCTATGTATACACTGCGATGTTTGATAATATACACTTTGTTCTATCTATACACTGCGATGTTTGATAATAGACAAGCAGCCTTTGTTCTATCTATACACTGCGATGTTTGATAATAGACACTTTGCTCTATCTATACACTGCGATGTTTGATAATAGACACTTTGTTCTATCTATACACTGCGATGTTTGATAATAGACACTTTGTTCTATCTATATACGGCGATGTTTGATAATAGACACTTTGTTCTATCTATACATGGCGGCGATGTTTAATAATAGACACTTTGTTCTATCTATACACTGCGATGTTTGATAATAGACACTTTGTTCTATCTATACACGGCGATGTTTGATAATACACTTTGTTCTATCTATACACTGCAATGTTTGATAATAGACAAGCAGCCTTTGTTCCATCTATACACTGCGATATTTGATAATAGACACTTTGTTCTATCTATACACTGCGATGTTTGATAAAAGACACTTTGTTCTATTTATATACTGCGATGTTTGATAATAGACACTTTGTTCTATCTATACACTGCGATGTTTGATAATAGACACTTTGTTCTATCTATACACTGCGATGTTTGATAATAGACACTTTGTTCCATCTATACACTGCGATGTTTGATAATAGACACTTTGTTCTATCTATACACTGCGATGTTTGATAAGACACTTTGTTCTATCTATACACTGCGATGTTTGATAATAGACACTTTGTTCTATCTATACACTGCTATGTTTGATAATAAACACTTTGTTCTATGTATACACAGCGATGTTTGATAATAGACACTTTGTTCTATCTATACACTGCGATGTTTGATAATAGACACGTTGTTCTATCTATACACTGCGATGTTTGATAATAGACACGTTGTTAAATGATTCATGTTTTGTTTCCTTCGATAAATGTTAAGCATAGAATTGTTGAAAATGATTTATAAATAACTCGTGTACACGTGGTATAAAACCAGTTTTCATTATACACCTTTATTACATCATAACAACAATGTATTTATTTCCTTCATGAGAAAAATATTCAACTTAATCATCTACAGACATGTGTTTATTCTTGTATTGACTTCAATGATACATTACTGTATAGGTTTTTAATTTTGCGTGGAGAAAATTCCACGTTTTTCTCTTTGAAATTAATTCGCAAGGGGAATGTTCGCACATTGTCAATGATTAATATGAATAAGATGTACACATTATCTTGCTTGATCTTTTCGTTTTATTCGCGGGTATTGAAGTTGGAGGAAAATTAAGTTGACCACGAAGGTAACAAATTAAATCCCCTTCCCCCGGAATACAAACAACTATGCAGTAATACATACCAGAAGCACACCCCTAAACAAGTTGGGAGGCAATTTACTATTTCCATTACGGGAAAAAAGAGTTTGTCTCATGTTTTTAGTATTTTGAAACTGTTCTAAACATTTTATTTTTAGAGGAATGTTTACAAACCAATTAGATAAATAACACATGTAGTTAGGCAATGTACTCATATCATTACGAATGTAAACATGAGCTGATGTTTTACAATACTGCAGAGACGTAGATATTTTCGCGGGTGCTTCATTTCACGATTTACACGTATTAAACTTTCACAGTGTTATTATTTTTCATGATAGATACACTTTTAGAATTTTTTCCAACAAAGTTTAGCAAAAGTTTACAAACTTTTACACGGGGGGGTAATTTTTGCGGCGCCCTTCGTGTAATTAGCTTAACCCCCCACCCTCGCGTAAATTTCAACCTTTACAGTATCGTAAATTCTGCAATTTCCGAAAAGAGGATTTTTTTCGTGATTTTGTGGTTTTGGTCGCGAAAATTTGATAGTTCGCGAAAATGTAACATGTTAACTAGATTTACTCATCAAGTAAACACAAAATCGCGAAAATGTTTGATTCACGAAATAACAAGCTTAACCTAATGTTTGAAATATTTTTGATGGAATGGCTATTGTTATGAAAGTGAAAGACTATGTGGTATATGTAAACGTCGAGTAAAAGGGAACAAAATCTCACTGTAATGTCACTCTCGAAATTACAAATAGTACATAACATTTGAGACATAGCATATCTATATATTGTGATTCACATTGAAAAGTTGACTTAAAGACATCCCAGGTTTAAATACTAGCATTGCGTTTTCCTTCTATAAACTCCAATCAAAATACACTGGTTGCTTTGAGAGTATATTTCATTTCAGTCATTAAAATAATGCTGGTACTGACAAGAGAGCCTTTAAAGCGCGATTCATTATAGATATAAGAAATATCAACAATATGGTTACTATGGTCTTGGAGCAACTGGTGTACTTTGATTGATATATAGTTTAATCAAATATTGATGACGTATTAAAAGAAACTAAACGCTAATCGAAATCAGTACTACAGATATAAATAATACGACATTTTTAAATTAAAGACTACGCTATATAAGAAAAAATGTAACAATGAAAGTGTTGATTCCATGAGTATTATACGAGGTGAGCGTTCTGTTTGATCCATACGTAATGACTAACACGAAGAATGCGTCCTGATCCTCCATATAACACTACAATTAGCGTAGTTCAGCATTTATGGTATGTATCATATCTGTAAAAACACATCAGTAAAATAAAAAAGGAAATGTAAACAACCAACTCCTTTCTAACTTAATTCATGATCGTCCTTTACGAAATTAACAGCCATGCCATCTTGTTTACTTTTCTTTTCTCGATAGCTACGGAATAATGATATCAGCACTGCCCCAAGGACTAGACCAGGAATGAAGACGCCAAAAGCTACCCCAACCAACGCACCTGTAAAAGAACAGGAAAAATTCCTTATCGGGTACGATACGAAAAAAATTATCACTTCTAAAATTAAATTAAAATACGGATAATTTGATAAATTGTACTAACTACGTGAAAATCTTTACATAGAAAATGCATATTTTGAGGGTAAAAAACATCGTAAAAATACAACATTAATAAAATTTAAATGACCACATATCGTACATTTGCATGACCACACATCGGACATTTGAATCACCACACATTGTACATTTGAATCACCATAATCGTATATTTGAATCACCACTCATCGTACATTTGAATCACCACACATCGTACATTTGAATCACCACACATCGTACATTTGAATCACCACACATCGTACATTTGAATCACCACACATCGTACATTTGAATCACCACACATCGTATATTTAAATCACCACACATCGTACATTTGAATCACCACACATCGTACATTTGAATCACCACTCATCGTACATTTGAATGACCACATATCGTAGATTTGAATCACCACACATCGTACATTGGAAACACCACACATCGTACATTTAAATCGACACATGTCGTACATTTAAATCATCACACATCGCACATTTAAATCACAATGCATCGTACCAGATGTCTCATCATAACAACACTTACACCATACATTACATATCATAAATAACAAGTAACATATAGCAACTTTACATTCACATGTACTAGCGCTAGATGTACTGGTAACCATAGTAACAATGCACTCACCTGTACTAGCGCTAGATGTACTGGTAACCATAGCAACATTACACTCAACTGTACTAGCACTAGATGTACTGGTAACCATAGCAACATTACACTCACCTGTACTAGAACTAGACGTGTTGGTAACCATAGCAACATTACACTCACCCATACTAGCACTAGATGTGTTAGTAAATATGGCAACATTACACTCACCTGTACTAGCACTAGATGTGTTGGTATCCATGACAACATTACACTCACCTGTACTAGCACTAGATGTGTTGGTAACCATAGCAACATTACACTCACCCATACTAGCACTAGATGTGTTAGTAAATATGAAAATATTACACTCACCCATACTAGCACCAGATGTGTTAGTAAATATGGCAACATTACACTCACCCGTACTAGCACTAGATGTGTTGGTATTCATGGCAACATTACACTCATCTGTACTAGCACTAGATGTACTGGTAACCATAGCAACATTACACTCACCTGTACTAGCACTAGATATGTTGGTAACCATAACAGCATTACATACATCTGTACTAGCATTAGATGTGTTGGTATCCATAGCAACATTACACTCATCTGTACTAGCACAGATGTACTGGTAACCATAGCAACATTACACTCACCTGTACTAGCACTAGATGTGTTGGTAACCATAACAGCATTACATACATCTGTACTAGCATTAGATGTGTTGGTATCCATAGCAACATTACACTCACCTGCCCTAGCACTAGATGTTCTTGTATCCATAGCAACATTTCACTCACTTGCCCTAGCACAGATGTGTTGGTAACCAAAGTAACATTACTCTCACCTGTACTAGCACTAGATGTGTTTGTATCCATATCAACACTTCACTCACCTGCACTAGCACTAGATGTACTGGTAACCGCACTCGAAGAATGTATACACCCAGATCCTGGATTATATCCGGGATTGATTGGCCCTATGGTTGGATGTGTTTGTGAAGATCCAGGAAAGAATAGTCCCGTAGACGAAAGCAGATAAGATATTTAACAAATAAGACAAAAAAGCTTGCAAATTATTTCATATGGGCACCATAAACATTTGTCGATTAAAACATAAATTGATGTTTGGGTGCTTCACTTCTTTGTACTATATTGATACCGTTATGCATATGAAGTCAAATATTACCAAATCCGATGGGTTCTTGAATATGGTATTATTTGATTATTTCATCCACGCTCAGTTATTTCTAGTCGAGATATATAGGTTTGACAACTGCTGGAATTTGTTTTCCTGAAAAGGACATGTTCGCGTGTTTTGAAAAAGATTCACAGCAAATTACGGGTAACAGTTATACCACAGATTAGTCATGATTCATACAGAAGTGCACTTAAGCATGCAAAATATCACTAGTTCAAACAAGGGCAAAACACCTTATATTAATTAAGCTGGGTAGCTGTACATATTGACTTCCGACTTTTCATTTGGGATTTTTTTTTGATAGTAATGGATGCTTATTTTGGGAAGATAATCCTTTGTCGCAAACTAATAGACCCCCAGTATTTGGGGAATTAAGATGACAGTTGGCACAGGAGCAGTTTTCTAGGATACTTACTAGAGTACAGACTACAGTTTGTACTTTGAATGACTGATCCAGCAGCGGCCTGTCTGGGAACCTGACTGTGTATTATACAAAGGTTAGTATCTCCACAGAAATCAAAACTTTGACAGTTTATTGTATTCTCCACTACACATGACTTGGCACACTGCTCTACAGATATCCCAGTAAACTGTAAGGCTGCGCCGTATTTCAGCTGCTTTCCGGTACTCTTCTTGAAGTCAAATAAATACTTTTCTGTCAATAGAAATGCATATACTGGTTACATGAGAACAAACAAAGAGAAATCGTATTCTTGTAACGGGTTATACCCTTTTGATTTATATATCTTAGTAAGGTTGTCAACACTAGAAATGGTAAAGGGTGGATCTCTCACCAAAGGTTTGTTTGTTTGTTTGATTAATTAACGTCCTACTAACAGCTATGGTCATGTAAGGACGGCCTCCTTTGTATGCGGTATGTTGCGTGTATGTTGTGATGGGTGCGTGTTTTGGGAGACTGCGGTATGTTCCTGTAGTGTCTTCTTGTATAGTGGAACTGTTGCCCTTTTTATAGTGCTATATCACTGAAGCATGCCACCGAAGACATCAAGTAACACACCCCATCCAGTCACATTATACTGACAACGGGCGAACCAGTCGTCCCACTTCCTGTATTCTGAGCGCTAAGCAGGAGCAGAAACTACCACTTTTATAGACTTTGGTGTGTCTCGGCCAGGGGACAGAACCCAGAGCCTTCCTCACAGGGGCGAACGCTCATCTCAAGGCCAAAGGTGAGGCGGTGCCAAGGGAGGCATTAGGAAAGATAAAGTTAATTAGGAAGAGGACTGTTCGGTTTAAATGGGAAAATTTGGCGGATATTCATTTTCGTTTATTTGACCTGTAGTTGATACGTTTTGGCGGAGATTTATTTTTGTTTATTTGACCTGTAGATTTTTCGTTATGTTATCGTCGTCAAACGTGATGATCTTCACTTATTATTCAAAACTGTTTAAGTATACTATACTCACAGAAATGACGTTTTATATTTTGTAATAGTGGCATTAACCTATACTATCGTAACGTCGTGATATGACCACTGACGGGACGTGAGGAAAGTTTTAATTCGGATTATTTGCCTAAATACTGTTATATTAAAGTCACACTATACGTAACTATAAAAAAGCCAAAGATTATTTTTCCAAATTTCTTCTAAATCATGAAAAAAATAAGACAGATACGGATATTGGGACTTAAGGATGTATTCTTCTGAGGTTTCAGTCCCGTTGAAGTCTCGTTTCGACATAGATCAAAGAAATTCTTAGATTTTCAAATACAACTTATTTATATCTGTAGCAAGTTGCCAGTTGCAAATTTGGTCAAAAAATTGCATTTCTATTTTTAGTATATTTTTTTATACAGGGATTTTAAGATATGGGCCATTTGGCGGCCATTTTGAAATTGTGTCTTTTTTCGCTTGAAGTAGAGCCACAGTTTTATCATTTTTTACTGAAATTGTTTTTACTTAAATCATCACTGCGCCAGCATTTTTAGCTGAATTGAGCTAATTTTTGTTGCAAATCTTTACTAGTTTCGTCGTAATTAAAATATTGAGCATTAATGTGTGAAATGATACACTTCTGTGACTTTATTTTTACATTTAATGGTAATTTGAGCACTTTTATTTTTTACTCTAAAATACTGAAAAATAACAAATATTCAAATGGGGAAAAAAAGTAAGGACACGGACCCCCCATTTTTCTTCTTGATTTAGAAAGAACAACCCTTTCCCTATTGATATGCAAAATATTAACAAAAGTTTAATACCAGAACTTTTTTTATAAAGGGTTAAATTTGGCAAAATGGGCTGAAAATGGTGCATTTTGTAGCTCAAAATTAAGGGGTAGGGGTAGCATATGTTGTTATTCTGAGAAAAAATATTAGTCTTATTAATCAAAACTGGCATATTTTTAAAGAAGAGAACTAGGAAATAATTTCTACAAATATCCATTCATATCAAACACCTCATTAGGAAATTATGGCTTTAATCTCTTGTGTATATGGTCAAAACGGCAAAATTCCCATAAAATCACAGATTTTGTCAACTAGGTATCTTTGAGTGACAACAGCTCAAAAACGAGCACACGGACATATGTTTTTTCTTCAATTTTCTTTTATGGTATGAACTTCTTTTTCCAAAAATCTATATGAGAAAAAAAGTTTAATACAAGAAAATTTTGACTTCTCAGAGGAGTACATCCTTAAAGACATTTTTTGTTTCATTTTATTTCTATTTTTGATACAAAATTTAAAGGTTATTTAGGATTGTGAGATTTCTTATATAATGATAAAATACGCCAAGTATTTGATGAACTAGCTGAATTAGCTTGTTACTAAGTGCCATGTACATCTATATCTACTGTATCTGACATTAATGTGGAAAATGTCAATTTTAAGTCAAAAGGGGGATATACTGACTGGACCCATATATCAAATACAGTTCTGAGACAGTAAAAGTTATTGGATAAAATAAAATTCTTCCTTTCTCTTTGTTTTACACAATGCTAGTTTTGCAAATTCACAGTCAATGCAACAATTGGTAATTGAAGTATGCAAATTATCTAAAACCATTTTAAGATATATATTTTAGATACTTAAATAAAAGGAGAGCCCATACATACTTGAATAGTGGTTACATTCATTGGACGATGATAGGTAGGTAGTAGATACGTCTAGTATATGTTTCCTCCGTAGTAGACATGATTTTGAGTTGGGGCAGTAGTCGAAGGACTTACACAGGGAACTAGTGGTACACTTCTGGGCACACAGATTGTCGGTTTTAGCTGTCAGTATAGTAGCCGTGGGTACTTTTAACAACTGACCCGGATACTCGACATAGTTATCTAAATACTGACCTGAAAGAATAAGCAATCTTTAACATAGAGGCATTCGAGATGAAATAAACCTAAATTCTAAATCATGACGGGCTATATTATGGTACAATGAATAGATAACATCATATTTCTGCTTCCGTCATTCAGATAACGTGTCCCATCCAGTGATCACATCGAAAAAATAATGTTCATTCTGCAATGTGGTCTGACGATAACTAGTGTTAAATACCAAAACTACTTATTAAAAGTGTCTTTTTACCACTTAAGTACTTAATGACTTTTAGGTCATTATGTGTTGTATTTACTTACTTAAGTGTAACTTTTGTTCTTGTTACTTAAGTACATTTACATAATCATCTAGAAAACACCCACGAACCAACTCGCCCCGTGCAAAAGTAATGAGAAGCAAGAAGTTGGTTGAATTAAATTGAATCGTTTCTGGGCACGCGTGAAGTTGGTTAAAACAATGAAGTACTTAAGTAGATACATTGTATGCTAAACTACTTAAGTAGAAGTTGGTTAAAACACGAAGGTAGATATGGTAAACTTCTTAGACCAAAAAACATATGTCTGTTTAGGGTTACATTTGCAAAAAAATATAGTCGGTCGGTCGGGAGAATTTTTTTTTTAGTATCTAAGATCGAAATCACGACTGGTTTTTTTTCGTAGAAAAGTGTCAAACAATTAGGGTCGGGGTTAATAAAAATTAGGTTCGGTCGGGTAACCATTAACAGACATAATTGTTTTGGCCTTAAGAAGAAGTTGGTTTGAAACACTTCAGTAGAAATGTTAAACTACTTAAGTAGACGTTGGTTAAAACACTTAAGTAGATATGTTAAACAACTTAAGTAGAAGTTTGTTAAATCAATGAAGTACTTAAGTAGATATGTTAAACTACTTAAGTAAAAGTTGGTTAAAACAATGAAGTACTTAAGTAGATATGTTAAACTACTTAAGTAAAAGTTGGTTAAAGCAATGAAGTACTTAAGTAGATATGTTAAACTACTTCAGTAGAAGTTGTTAAAACAATGAAATACTTAAGTAGATATGTTAAACTACTTCAGTAGAAGTTGGTTAAAACAATGAAATACTTAAGTAGATATGTTAAACTACTTAAGTAAAAGTTGGTTAAAGCAATGAAGTACTTAAGTCGATATGTTAAACTACTTCAGTAGAAGTTGGTTAAAACAATGAAATACTTAAGTAGATATGTTAAACTACTTAAGTAAAAGGTGAAAAAAATAATGAAGTACTTAAGTAGATATGTTTATCTACTTAAGTAAAAGTTGGTTAAATTAATGAAGTACTTAAGTAGATATGTTAAACTACTTCTGATCAGTAGAAGTTGGTTAAAACAATGAAGTACTTAAGAAGATATGTTAAACTACTTCAGAAAAAGTTGGTTAAAACAATGAAGTACTTAAGTAGATATGTTAAACTACTTAAGTAGAAGTTGGTTAAAGCAATGAAGTACTTAAGTAGATATGTTAAACAACTTAGGTAGAAGTTGGTTAAAACAATGAAGTACTTATTAAAGTAGATATGTCTATCTACTTAAGTAAAAGTTGGTTAAAACAATGAAGTACTTAAGTAGATATGTTAAACTACTTAAGTAGAAGTTGATTGAAACAATGAAATACTTAAGTAGATATGTTAAACTACTTAAGTAGAAGTTGGTTAAAACAATGAAGTACTTAAGTAGATAAGTTAAACTACTTCTGATCAGTAGAAGTTGGTTTGAAACAACTTAAGTAGAAGCTGGCTTGAAACTACTTAAGTAGATGTTGGTTGGAAACATGTAAGCAGACATGTTAAACTTGGGACGAAATGGCAGAGAACATTTGCAATTATGTGATGTACAATATTTTTCATTATGTTGACAGGGAACATAATGGGCAAAGGCAAACACATAATGAAGTTCAACAATTATGTCATTATGTAAACTTTTTACTTAAGTACTTAGATTCAACACTTAAGTGCGAAAAAACCTGATCATTATGTACATAATTGACATTATGTACATAGTCAATTATGTACATATTTTAGCACTTAAGTACGAAAATGATGTACTTAAGTGTGAAAAAAGAGACACTTAACTGGACATAAAAGTTACTTCAGTTGTTAAAGTTATGCACTTAAGTAGTTTTGGTATTTTATCATGAAACGGCCTTCCATAGCTAACTGCTATTGTGCTTATGTATATAATAATATGTAGCAAATTTATCACAAAATGATATATGACATTTTCTCAAACAAAAATGTAAAAATGTAACATAAACGATATCTTCAAAGGACAACTCTAAAACACATGTAGCTCGTGGCGCGAACTGCACTTAAACAGAATCAACGCCAATTAAGTGCATTACATAATATCTAATAGTGTTTCTTGGTTGTTTTGTGTACGTACGTGAGAACAGATCACAGGCCGAGCTGTGTTTGACTAACTGGAGATTCTCGTCCGGATGTGTAACACTAAGTGCACAAGTCTGTGTGTTATAACAGTAGCTGAACGACTGACAGTCAAATGTGGCCTCCCCCAGACAGGCGGCGGCACAGTCGTCCACGGCCACCCGGCTCTCCTGACCATCACCTGGCCCAGACAACACGCTGTTCTTCATCTGATGGAAGCGGGTGAGGATCCGGCCTTTTATATCACAATTAAAACACATAAATATACATGTATACAAAATATGAATATCAATGGGTAAGTTATACTGACAATTTATTACGCAAAGGCTTGAATTCTCGTATATTTCGTAAAATGTTACAAAAATTAATCAAAGATTATTTCATTGTCTCTTATGTTAGTACATGTGTTTGGTATTGTACAAATATACCAGAAATTGTACAAGGGTGTTCATGTCATAATAAGTGTGAAAACAAGATTAATTTCTGTGCTAACTTTTTCGCCATGGTGGGAAGTGCTGAGATAAAATTTTGATTTTACCTTTCGGTTGTTGTCCAGAAGGCCTGACGATGTCATCACGAATCGCAGTGGCATAATATATATGTGGCTGAAAAAGGCAAAGCTTACTAAAAAAAGAGGACATCACAAATTTATTTACAATGTATATACACGAGGAAATACATTTAATCTTACATAAAGAACTTTATCGTATATCCTTATCTGTACTTGTTTTGTGTGTCATAATTAATACATAATAAACAGGTTTTTCCACATTATAAATGTTATACCGTACAGCCCGTCATTTAAAAAACTTTTTCTCTGTACGTGAATACTGTAAACCAATTTTTTTGCGTTCGATTTATTTTCGCGATCTAGATAAACTCATGAAGTGTATCTCCACGAATTGATATCTTCCTCAATTCTTGCACAAAATGATTTCCATTCAACTTTAAATTTGCGAAACCCCCCGCGAAAATGTTTAGAAACGAAGATAGCAAAATTTAGTTGCGAAAGAAAGTTGGGTTTTTTAAGGAGGATACAGAATTGCCAAGAAAGAATATTTCATTACTTGTTCTATGAAATTGTGAAAATGTCGTTCTCGCTCTAATAACACGATAGTCAACGATAATTTGATAATTGTTTGATATTTGACAGTGTCTGAAGTATTTTTTTACCGTTACCATTTCACCATTAGGTATGGTGACTTTGAACTTGTTTGTGTAGACTGCATTTTTCAGTCGAGTGTAGGCTTGTTGCAAGCTTGGGCTGGGCATCGAGTTGTCCTGCACAGTCCCTGCAACATCAATGTTGTAATAAATGATAACGAAAAATGAACAGTTTTTGCGATATACAGTGTATATTTGTTTAAGACTTACTGGAATAGTGTTTGCAGATCGTTGAGACGTTTACTTTTTTGTGACATATATTTGTCTAAGACTAACTGGAATAGTGTTTGCAGATCGTTGAGACGTTTACTTTTTTGTGACATATATTTGTCTAAGACTTACTGGAATAGTGTTTGCAGATCGTTGAGACGTTTACTTTTTTGTGACATATATTTGTCTAAGACTTACTGGAATAGTGTTTGCAGATCGTTGAGACGTTTACTTTTTTGTGACATATATTTGTCTAAGACTTACTGGAATAGTGATTGCAGATCGTTGAGACGTTTACTTTTTTGTGACATATATTTGTCTAAGACTTACTGGAATAGTGATTGCAGATCGTTGAGACGTTTACTTTTTTGTGACATATATTTGTCTAAGACTTACTGGAATAGTGATTGCAGATCGTTGAGACGTTTCCTTTTTTGTGACATATATTTGCCTAAGTCTTACTGGAATAGTGATTGCAGATCGTTGAGACGTTTACTTTTTTGCGACATATATTTGTCTAAGACTAACTGGAATTGTGTTTGCAGATCGTTGAGACGTTTACTTTTTTGTGACATATATTTGTCTAAGACTTACTGGAATAGTGATTGCAGATCGTTGAGACGTTTACTTTTTTGTTACATATATTGGTCTAAGACTTACTGGAATAGTGATTGCAGATCGTTGAGACGTTTACTATTTTGTGACATATATTTGTCTAAGACTTACTGGAATAGTGATTGCAGATCGTTGAGACGTTGACCTTGGGTCCGTCCTGACTATGGTTCCTGTTAAGGAAGCAGAAGTTGGCCCCGGGACAAAAGTCAAAACTATTACATGGGAAGCTACTGAGGGAAGTACATAGATCTGCACAGCTTTTAGCCGTCCCGATGTTAGGGAAATTAGCATCTGATTGGTGGGGCGTGAAGGTCCCAGGGACCAATGTGAAACCCGCTGAAATATATCACGAAAAGATAATGAATATCGCAAATTGTACCAGGCTTTATCCATTAGACTAAAACATAATTAAAATTCATGTAATTTCTATAAATCTTATTTTGAAAATCTACGTTGTCATTACGTAATTCATTTTCTTAACATCTAGTTCAATTATGTCCAAAATTAACCATTGTACATTGTATTTAAAATCCAATGACAGTGTATTGCAAAACATACCTACTTAATTAAATAATCTATTTGTGCATACAGGATTTTCATTCTTCTCAAAGCAAGTGAATGCGAATAAGTGAAATAAATGATATATAAATGGAATACCAGTACTATTTCATCTCGTGAGGTGCCAATAAAGACGTTCTCATTCTCGCTTTCATTTATAGCAGACTATCACTACTAGTTCCGCCAAAGGTTATTCTGTCATTGTGTTGCATTATTTTCCCTTGCGATTATTACATCATATTTTTGTGAGCATAACCTCATATTTCTACACAAAAATATAACGTTATTTTTGTGCACAAACTAATGACGTAACAATCAAAATGATATTTTCATTTGAAATGCTGCATTCTGATTGGTCAAAAGCGAGTGAAAATATGAAAATTGACATATTTTCACCATCAATTTTATATTTTTACTGCAAAACAATGTAATAAAAATGTTTATTTTTTAGTTTAATAAGTAGTTACAAGATATCTGATATGAACAATTGTGATATTGAAATTATAAAAAAAACTATTTCTGATCTTCAAAGCTTCGGTTGTGCTGCAAGTGTCACGAGACCTTGAATTCTGTAGGCACACATATTTACCTAAGAAATTATTCCTGGCCAGGAGAGTTCCTGTAACGTACACATTGTCATCGTCGTAATCCACCTGTATCCCTTGGAAACGGATCACGGAAGCATTTGTGGCCGCCGCCATGTTGATCTGGGACATCACTGTAAATATCTTTCTGTAGATGTCGAGGAATGGATGAAATTTCCCTACAACATACGTACAATAATGATCAGTTCATCCATGCATTTCAAATTAACAGTACGCTGATAGCTTTACTCTTCATCCAATAGAAATTGAAATGCGCCTGTGGTAGGATTGAGAAAATGAAAAATAACGAACCACTGACAGGAGAAAATATTCGCTGGTTTAAATTATGGAATATCGGAAGCTATGTGTCCTTTGAATTAAGCAGGGAAAATAGCATTGTGTATCGGTACTGATTTATTTAGTTCACTTTTGTGTAACAGCATTGTGTATCGGTACTGATTTATTTTGTTCTACTTTCAAACTTTTGTCCTGACCATAACATCCAATCTATTAGGTCAATGTGACCTTGACCTCAATAATGTCTGCGGGAAATCATCTTTCAAATCAAAGATTTAAGTGATATATGCTATAACGAATGTTACTATGTTATAATAACATTCAATTACACGTACAAAAATGGAGAATGGAACAAAACGAGATAGAGTTCCACCTTTGGTTTACAGTGACAAACCAAGTGTTGACAAAATAAGAACCTATAACGTCACGATAAAGGGTATTTAACAATTGTGTAGTTTATGGCGTCAAATGTCATTTATCATTATGACGATGAGAAAATGGGGAACAATTATATATATGTAAAGTAAGCTTATAACATTCATAAATTATAAATCATGCACAACGCACAACGTTGGGCCATTTCGGGCTTTACGAAAGTGTTAGATGCCACCGGTTAATATGAGAACTCAAAAAGATTATATCACAAAGGAACTGACCTGGAAACTGAATTTGAAAGTGGTGTTGATTTGTTTCAGAGAAACATTTCCTGACATCAAAAATCGACAGATCAGGATGTGACACTTCCTCGAAGTCAAAGAAGTCGTATGCTAAGAACAGTCCTGTCTGCGGAGAGAATATCATCAACAATGACTGTAAGGTTATTCACATTCTCTGTTCACAAAGTGCATTACACGACGGACAAGTGTGTTGCTAAGGAAACAAATATTTTTTCTTGAAAGCAGGAAGTTCTAGTGCATTCGAACAAGTCCTGACATATAGAGACTGCATCAGATTTAGCAGGCCGTTAGAATGGTATCTGCTACCTCTATTACATGATCGTAAAAGGCGATTAAATGTAGGATATTATCGTTTATATTCCTCCTCAACGATTTTCTTCTTTCTAATGTATAATAAAGATTGATAAAACTTCGCCTCGTATAGCTTGATCTGCTAAAGCTGCTTGAATTGAGTTAGACTTAATCAAAAACTCAAAGTTTCCAGTTAACGCGGTAGATTGTGTATCCATCATACCTGTAAGACAGTAAGTTCCATACGGACAGGCTGAGAGAATGTCAGGTCCCTTGAATCTTCTGGAACCTCTGTCCAACCATCCTATAAAACATAAATTATTATAAACATCTTTCATTTTCATTCTGTTTAAAACTGCAGACAATTTTTATCATGCGGTTAAATGTTATCTTCAGTGAAAGTAAAGTATTTTTGCCAATAAACACGTTCTCATTTGACCGCTCTACCTTCACCAGTTTTTACTTTAAAGGGAAAATTCGGTGAGGCTAATTCTGTTACATAACCACGAAGCAAAATATTATATAAATGTATTGTTCTACATTCCTTATGAAACATATAATAAGAAAAATTGTCAAAGATCACGACATTGCTAAGTATTTTGATTGATACCGTTGAAATTCCAAATCGGTGATCAATACGATTAAGCAGGTACAACATGTACGCTGTACCCGAACCCCGAGCCAAAGTCACACAAGTTAAACAAATGCAATACATAAGCACTGAGGAGTTGATGAAATTATTTGACAAGAACATGCATCTTATAAGGTTAACAGACTACTGTAAGAGCGATTTGAGTAGTTCTAGGCAAAAAAATTATTTACTACCCTGGCCAGGGCCATGGTTCGACATACAAGACAATCTCCCGATTATTTCTAATAAAAAAGAATGTTCATATTGGTTCTTTCATCACCTTCACGATCATTAACTTGTTCCTAACTCCTTTTGTAAAATGTTCACGTGCTCCATTATTTAACATATATCCCAGTATGAAGCATTTGATATATTCCGTATTCCCCACTAATATAGAAGTACGTTGTCATGTGAGTGTTTACCTCGAGGAAGAAGTATCGGATGAGCGCAGTGTTATTGGTGAAGGCTAAACCTGGCATGCTGAAGTTTTGTACCAAAATTTCATAGCCACTGCAAAGTTGACCGCGTACTGATTTCTGGAAAACACGATTTTTTACATTAATATTGCGATATTAAGTATTATCATTTCAGTATCATAGAATATTTAGTCAAGGGACTTTTGAGTTTTACTAAAGACTCAAAATTTTATCATTTTAACACATATCATTTTATGTTAATTATATGTATTCAACTCAAATGTTTATTGTTTTAAACTGAAGATGAATACAATAAAGACGAATATCGGAAAAAAATCTTTTAACTATGTACGATATGAATTTATTACAATACAAATTAGGAATATTTACATTAACTTGCCTTTTTTTATATAAACTAACCAAGACAAAGTGAAGTCTATAGGTGTATAACTGGCACCACCCAAAACGTGACCATTATGACGTCACTGATGCTGACATGGTAACGTAAACTGGTCACCGTCAAAATGGCTGTTCCATCTTTTTGTATTAAATCGTTTTACTGGCCTAATTTAAACAATGTTAATACAAAGATGGGTTCATAATGGAAATATTAAACTTAAATCTTCCTATAGAACGCGCATTATGAGATGATTGTCTGCAAAGATCTGGCATCTATATAAAATATATCTTTCATAGGAAGACAGTTTAACGCTTAATTGAATACCTGTGTTTATTCCAATACGCACATAACTCCTATCGATAAATGATATAATGTATTAATTACCTGTCCAATAAACTTGTAGTTATTAGATATATGGAAGAACTCTGATGGACTCTTCATCTGTACTATATATGCTCCATTCTTCAGAGCTGCCTTAGGATCTAGCTCACTATCAATGGCAGCTGACCCTATCGGTAACACCGTGCAGTTCTCAAAGTCTCTGTCGATGTTATAAGCCACACCTGTGATATCAATGATAGTCATTTACAGGCATACAGGTACACTTTTATATCTACATTTACAGGTATTTACAGGTATCAGTTAATTTTGTGGCGATAATTTCGCAAGTTTTTGGCTCATTAGTGTGGGCATTTAGTCCACAAAATATTAAGGGCTAGTAAAAACAAATATACTTTAATGGGCAAATCGTAATATTTCAAAACTTAAAAAATTGCAGATACCTGTTAATGGAGATACACCGTCTTACCTGTCAATGGAGATACACTTACCTGTTAATGGAGGTGCAATCACCTGTTAATGGAGGTACATTTACCTGTAAATGGAGGCACACTTACTTACCTGTATTGAAGTCGTGGATGAAGGTCATCGGGTTGGTGGAGTAGAAGGGCGGCGTAGGTTGATAGGATTGGTGGTAGTCATACCGGACAAGTTTGTACGAGGAATCGTACCATATCTGGGGTATAAATGTCAAGTGAAAACTTAATTTATATCGATTTGTGGTAGTCATACCGGACAAGTTTGTAAGAGGAATCGTACCATATCTGGGGTATAAATTCAAAGTATAAAGTTAATTTATATCGATTGGTGGTAGTCATACCGAACAAGTTTGTACGAGGAATCGTACCATATCTGGGGTATAAATTCAAAGTAAAAAGTTAATTTATATCGATTTGTGGTAGTCATACCGAACAAGTTTGTACGAGGAATCATTCCATATCTGAGGTATAAATGTCAAGTGAAAACTTAATTTATATCGATTGGTGGTAGTCATACCGGACAAGTTTGTACGAGGAATCGTACCATATCTGAGGTATAAATGTAAAGTGAAAAGTTAATTTATATCGATTTGTGGTAGTCATACCGGACAAGTTTGTAAGAGGAATCGTACCATATCTGAGGTATAAATGTAAAGTGAAAAATTGATTTATATCGATTAGTGGTAGTCATACCGGACAAGTTTGTAAGAGGAATCGTACCATATCTGGGGTGTAAATGTAAAGTAAAAAGTTAATTTATATCGATTGGTGATAGTCATACCGGTCAAGTTTGTACGAGGAATCGTACCATATCTGGGGTATAAATGTAAAGTGAAAAGTTAATTTATATCGATTAGTGGTAGTCATACCGGACAAGTTTGTACGAGGAATCGTACCATATCTGAGGTATAAATGTAAAGTAAAAAATTAATTTGTATCGATTGGTGGTAGTCATACCGGACAAGTTTGTACGAGGAATCGTACCATATCTGAGGTATAAATGTAAAGTGAAAAGTTATTTTATATCGATTGGTGGTAGTCATACCGGACAAGTTTGTACGAGGAATCGTACCATATTTGGGGATAAATGTAAAGTGAAAAGCAAGCATATATGTTCAGGTTAGGAAATCAGAAACATTTGTGGCCATCTTTAGATGTGAAGCATGAAAACATGAACAACAGCAAGCTCTCACCGAGAAGATACCTGTGGCAGAGTAAGACTATGCTTTATTGTTAAAATGCACCAACCTGTTGAGGATGACTTACTTTGGCACTATACACCTCAGCTATACTTGGTATAGTAACTTCTTGACTGTAGGAGAATTGACCGGATATCTTGGGCATTGTTACTGGAGTAACCATTCCTGTAACAGAGACGTCAACTCTTATTGACTAATGGAATGTCCGTGACGATGATCCAGTTTTTTCGCCTGAGAAAACTAATGAATGTGGAGCAATTAGGCAGTATTGTACACAATTTTTATTGATATATGCACAAGAAATGCACATGGTATTAAATTTTCCGTTTTCATGGTTAAAAATAATTATGTATATGGGAAGCCATTTTTAAGACGTTGTTAAGCAGCTATTCGCCACTGAAGCTGATGAATGATGATTACTATAACATTCTTCATAAATGAATAGGAAGGATACATATATTCTTCTCAGGGATAACAAAAGTTTGGAATACCCGAGGTTGTCGAGGGTTTATACCAAGTTATTAAAAGTGGTTGCATTTCACGGGTATTTCAAGCTGCCATAACTTGTTTTTGTAATGCGTATGAAAGGACATTTTCACTTCGATGTTATTACGACAAATATCCCGTCATTTTCACTAGGGTTCGAAATTTACCGAGAGGTTTTTGTACTGCGTATGAAAGGACATTTTCACTTCGATGTTATTACGACAATTATCCCGCCATTTTCACTAGGGTTCGAAATTTTGTTGCCGGATGGTCACGAGGTTATGTAACCATGTGACTAGTTTAAGACGACACGATTGTATTACATAAAATGAATGATGAAGCAGTATTACACACATAGGTATTAGAGAAATTTCATTTCAAAGACCTAAGCGAGTGAGTAATTAGTTAGAAACTTTAATTTTGTTATCATAGAAACGAATGAATTACAAAAGGGATACATTTTTGTTTTGTATTCTTTCTAATATGCTACTGACTGAAATCCAAAACTTTCTAAAACAAGTTTTTTTTCAATATTCCGAAACCTTATGCAAGTCCAATGTACGTTTTCTGACATAGGCAAGTCCAGAACCTCACTCCTTTATACTTCACATTATTTCTATGCATGTGAAATCTAAGAACCCAACTTTTACCAACCTTTTAATTGCTTTACCTTAAATGGTAGGACGATATGACACACTACATCATAAAGAGCATTACAGGGACTCAGGGAAAAGCTACTCTTCCGTGGGATACCGTTCGGTTATTTTTTATTTCCGGTAAGTAAGTTTATTGAGTAATAGCTTTTATAGGTTTAACATCTGATCACATCATATAATAATCAACCTTCAGACTAAGACATAATTAGCACGCCATAAATTTCTTCAAAATTTAGTTACGATTTCGCTCGGAAAAGGGAAAAACTCGATTGCACTAAAGAGCTACCTGAAAAATATCTTATAATAGACAAAATCTTGGAATTAGCTGCGTTGCATTATTTTTAACAGATATTTTTCGGGTACGTTATTCAGCCATGGCGGTTTATTGTTGCATTTTTGATAAAAACCATGTTAACAAAGCCAATGTTTCATTTTTTACCAAACATTTATATGTCACATACCCACATGGAACGTCCTCAACATTTTGAGAGATGCCTTCAACTGTGTGTACAGTAACAGTAATATTGACCTTGCTCGGCTGACAGAGAACAATGCCATGTATGGCGTTTGGGTACAATACAAGGCAACGAATGAGTTTTACAACAAGGCCGTTTTTTAAACCAATATCATTTGAGAGTACGACTGCTATGAAACCAATCGGGAAATCCTTCTTCGTCGATTCAACCACCTTATCGGAAGAAAGAACCGGACAGTTTTTTGCTCTTGATCAGTCTAAGTTTGTTCTGATATCCAAAGACAGAAATCTGTCCCTATGCCAGAATGGTTTCTAGAAAAATACGCTAACCCGACCTTGTTGAAGTCTAAAGTTATGTTTGGTAAAATGCCAAAGATGGTTATACCTAAGCAAGTATTTTTTAGCGGATCAGATATAGTGACATTGACAGAAATGACCATGTTGCTACAAACGAGTACATCCGGTTCTGTATAGAATGCGCGATAGAAGCGTCTAATACAGGTTTTTACCGCCAATTTGTATCCGAAATGTGGCTGTACCAAGTGCTGGAGGCAGATTTATCTTTTTCACGTCCAATCAAGGAAGGAACTGAGGAGAAGATCAGCATTTGGCAATGTGAAAGTAATGTTGACATAATGTATTTCGTTATTTCTGACGAGAAAAGCAAAATATCCTATTGCACATTAGTGTTCAGTGAAAAAACAAAACTATACAA
Organism: Argopecten irradians irradians; assembly: GCA_004382745.1. Taxonomy (NCBI): domain Eukaryota; kingdom Metazoa; phylum Mollusca; class Bivalvia; order Pectinida; family Pectinidae; genus Argopecten; species Argopecten irradians. The sequence continues at coordinate 585,586 of SAYR01067642.1, read as the reverse complement.
ACTTTGACAAATAAATATTTATCATATATAGAAATATGAAAGTATGAAATTGTAACATAGTATTTGATAGACAAAATACCACATTAACACTACTGTAAAAAGACTTTATATACCTCGCATTTGAAAGACAAAGTACCTCATTAGCACTTTATTGTGCTATTCTACAACATGGCTACATTGAGTGACATTATCTTAGTGTAAATGATTTATTTTAATTCAGTACACCACTATTGTAGGAGGTAAGCTATAAACTGAGTATTTAGATAAATGAATTTTGAGAGAAATGCGTGGATCTTTTATTTTCACAATATTTCAATATTACTTCCAGAAAACCTGCTTACACGCCAAAAATGTTATTTCTTTTATTTCATTCTTTTCTTTTAACAATGTCTATCACACATTTACAATAGTACAATATGTCATAGCATTGCGTATATCAATATAACTATTGTGATAACATAAGAGCAATGGCTTGGTACTGACAGGTTTCTAGCCTACCTGTGTCAATGTGAATTTTATTTTACGTTAAGTTATTTTATATCTAACGTATCGCTATGTTTATTTTATATGAGACAATGTAATGAGAAAAATCTGCAAGGACTCGAGTCATAAAGTCTCACGTAAAAAATGAACTTCGGTGTGCAACATTTATTTTAAAAGCGTACGTACAAGTATAATATAAACGTACCTTCTTGGATCTGTGTATCCACAGCAACGTACTCAACCATCTTCAAAACAATTAGTAGTACAAATCATTACAAACATTACGTCTTACCAAAGATAAATTGTCCCTCTCCTCTCACATGTTGATAAAAGTAAATGCATAAAAAGATGTCTTATAATTTCCACTACGTTACTACCGATACAGGTTTCAGAAGGTGTTCATATACGATTTTCTCAAAAGATTCTCCGGACAGTAAACCAAATTTAATGAATTAACATTCATTGAAAAGCTAAGCATGAAAAATTCCTTAATGCGTAACTTTGATATATTTTTATGTTACGGAGCTCAATAAAAAATGGTTTATGCTGAGAGTACACTCAGATTGTTATTTTATATTTCCGTAACATAATCTAATATAATCATTATAGTTCAATTAAGTAAAGATAATCTATTCAAAATTCAAAATTAATTTTGGGACTCTATAAAATCATAACGCCGTTATATCATCCAATCAGAAGCGAGGTTACAAACGGCGATGTTATTTTTTCCTTTATTGGCTGATAAGCCACTGAAAATGCTCATTACAAGCTAAATTGAATTATCTAAATTTTAAACGATTTTCCACTTGGTCATTGCTTGGTCATTCTTGGCTTTCATATATAAAGAAAATAATTACACTATTATGATGTAAGTTCATACCTGACCATTATCCTCCTGCATGTCGAACACCAAGTTCTGATTGTACACTGCGAGGCGGAGAGCAGCATACGCGTCCAACAGGGAAACCTCAGGCTTGTGTGGTCCATTCACATTTCCTGGAAATTACAAAATCTTAAAGTTATGTTTGTACTGCCACAAGAAATGCACATTTGAGCGGTCGATTCATTTCTTGTACAAATATTTAACAAGAATACAAACTATGCGACGCGTGTTAAAATACAGGATAAAGTATTCACTGCTGGCATGATTATCTTATTCGTCGCGTAATATGAATAGAAACATCGTTTGTTTGAAAAGTGTGCCCAATTTCTGTTCTTCAATTGTATGCTATGATCTGGTGAAATAACATTCTCGATACTACAGGGGTTACTATCACTGACGTTATATCCATCCCTATACTATCTCATAGGCAAAAGAAGACACAGGTAATTTGATCCTTTGGTGTACATCAAGGGAATTGTATAACGGTAACCTGTGGTTGACTGTTGCTTTGATGTGGGGCGTTGCTCTCTGTAATCTTCAAAGGTGGTCTATACAGGCCTGTAATTGGTCAGATTTTTTCTTCTGAACCGCCTCCAGTTTTAATATGAGGTTGTCCAGGGGTGGATATGAAGTCAGTGAATATAACCTCTGGAGTATCGAGGATTGTGAAAGAAATGATTTTAAGTTCTGAAACGTAAAATACGTAAAAAGTTTTTTTAGTTTAGAAGGCAATCACGGAGGGGAATAATGCTTATTTGTCATTGACGTTGGGTTTGGATATTCTTTCTTTGACTAAGCAATAGGCTTTCATTTTCTTTGAAGATTACAATTATTTACTTGAGTAATGTGAGCAGGCACTCTGCACCAGTACGGCCGCTCCGTCTCCAATGTGACTCCGACTCAGTCGACATGTACCGGAAGTCACGGGGCAGTAGTCGAAGCTGTTACACGTAAAGTTATTCAGGTTTACACAGAAGGCAGCACACTCCATAGGAGATGTGGTTTCGGGAATTACCATGTCATCATGTCTCTCTATCTCACGTCCCGTGATGTAGGTAAACTGGGCTGTAATATCAAATAATTCATATAGTCATTTGTCTTAAGGTTTAAGGTCCCGTTCACAAGTTTTCGTATGGTGTAGTTGGACATAACTTAGTCGATATACAGTGTCTATACATCAGTTCTAACCTTAGATATCACTGCTTAGAATGGTGTGTTGTTTGTAAATTTTGGCAAAATAATTTTGTCACCAAATAACCATGCCATTATGTTTACTAGTGTTTATAGCATGTAGTAGGAGCGCTGGTTTGAGCTTTGAGCTTGTCAGGAAAATGGTAGATACAGTTATTAAATGATTGTACGACGTTCTACCATCTTATGGTTTTTAAGACCTACATTGGACGAAGAATTGATCGGTTTTCGTCTGTATATTTTTTCTCTAGAGACATTTTCCCTGTTATCTTGAACAGCTTAGTAAACATTAGACATGCAGATTACTAGTTATAGGTGACAACACCTAAAGTATCTTTATCCTCAGATTTACTACATACCTCAAGGAAAAGAGACCTAGACAATAAATGCCTTATTACATGCGTAATTACCTTGTCGAAGTCTGTGAAAGATTCCTTTAAATAAGTATCTACGTTGATTATGAAGTTACTGTTTACACCAAAATTCGTTATTACTGTTTATAGTGATTAAATACCTGTGGCCGGAGTCCTGTCCAGTAAGGTAGCTTTCAGGAACACGTCTCCTATATCATGGTCAATGGAGACATCTTGTATCCTAATAGGAGACACACCAATCGTCTCAGCGATCAGTAGTCGTGTCTTCAGCTTAAACACATTAGCTGTGTCCTGATTGAACAAAGCTATCAAAAATATCAGCAATTTGTAAATAAAATGCTTGTACACGTAAAGCAACATTAACACTATTTCAATAAACACTATAATAATTTATCTACTCCTGAATGAAGACCTCTTTGAACTGTTAGGACAAGTCCAGTGTATTGTTGAAATTAAAGACATAGTATTGGAACTGATTTTGTATAGTATATGGACATAACACTAAAGGTTTAAAACGATACATCTTTAAACTTACAGTTAAACATTATTAATTCGAATTCGAGCTATCCAAGCATTCAAGTTCTGTTTTCTTCGAAAAAAGTTCAATAAGGATCGACCAAATATTTCGACTTAAACATGGTCGTCGAGTAAATTGAGTTCTAGTTACCGGAATATTCTGTATGACATTATGATCTATCAAAGTTACAGTACTAACGGAGCGAGACAAAGGGAAGTAACTCTGATGGATTAGAATACTACAGAAGTATATTATACGTACCAGGGAAACGAACATTAAATCGAACTTTTGATTTTGGAGGATAACAAGATGAGATTTCAAACACAGAGAGATCAGGATGGTTGTTGTCGAAGTCCATTATGTTAAACACTCGGAAGTAGTAGGCCTGAAAAAATATAGGAGTTGTTTAAGCGATCTGGTCTAACCTATTCTGCTAAAATAACAAATAATGTCACAATTAAATACCTCATTACATTATATGGCGGTAATTACTGGGATTTCATCACATTATTTATGCTTTCGATTGACATTATGGCCTCAAACACATTTTTTTCTCTATGTAATACCACGCCGCAAATTTATTCACGTTCCTTACATCAGTTTTTGTTTCAATTTTTCTTGATATTCATTGTTGATCGAATATCGCTATCGATTCATAGTTGACATTGTAAATTCATCCGGATTCAAATAGTTTGTGTTTGAAATATTACATTTTCTCTTCAGGAGCCATTAATTGTATTCTACTATTTCATATCATGTGTTGTCTTGTTTATCATACCTTTTTATTATGACCTTATTCGGTATCATAACTAATGATGTGGACGAGATGACCTACCGAGATGGTGTCACGTCTATAATGATGTGGACGAGATGACCTACCGAGATGGCGTCAATACTATTATATTGTGGACGAAATGACCTACCGAGGTGGTGTTACTTCTTTAATGATGTGGACGGGATGACCTATCGAGGTGGTGTCACTACTAAAATGAAGTCGACGAGATGACCTATCGAGGTGGTGTCACTACTATAATGATGTGGACGAGATGATCTATCGAGGTGGTTGCACTACTATGATGAAGTGGACGAGATGACCTACCGAGGTGGTGTCACTTCTATAATGCAGTGGATGAGATGACCTACCGAGTCGGTGTTACTACTATGATGAAGTGGACGAGATGACCTACCGAGGTGGTGTCACTTCTATAATGAAGTGGACGAGATGACCTACCGGGACGGTGTTACTACTATAATGATGTAGACGAGATGACCTACCGAGGCGGTGTCACTACTAGAATGAAGTGGACCTACCGAGGCGGTGTTACTACTATAATAAAGTGGACGAGATGACCTACCGAGGCGGTGTCACTACTATAATGATGTGGACGAGATGACCTACCGAGGTGGTATCACTGCTGACTGTCATCTTAACTGGTACTCTCTCGTCACTGTTCGTCCCATGGTTTGGCACGTCGTACATTTCTCTCTAAAACAAATATCTCCAAATTCAAATAAACAATTGGTAAAAATGATTTTTGAAGACATGTCTGCATTCTCAGATGGTTTATTACTTATAGCGGTTTTAATCCTGGATATTATATCCGGATTTCTCTCTGTTTTGAATTATTTGGTATTGCCATTAGCAATCATTTCCATTGGCGTTAATAAATATCAGCGTATACCGTTAACAAGTGACGTATCTTTTGTAACGAAGCTTTGATTGATCGATACAATGGCCGAGTACTATCTAGATAAAACGTGTCTATTCATACAAGTGAATTTTTAGGAAACTCTGTGAACCATATATCATTATCATAAAGAAAAGCTTTATTTTAATTTATCATTGTCTTATTGGACAACAAAACAAAAATCAGTTTTCTCTCCTTGCAGAAAGTTTCCTTTCGTACATTCCATTTCACGCGTTATATCTCATTAATACAGATCCATTGAAAGCATATTTTTACATTATTATAGTAGTACAGTATGGCAGAAACTATTATTTTGACAACAACAACCAACACGTACCCCGAGGAAGTAGATTTCTATAGTAGTATTGATGGGTGTGTTGGTACCCTCCACATAAAAGTTGCTCACTATTGAGGAGTATACATCACATAGCATATCGCGGCATTGTCTCTGGAAAAGAAAAATAGGTGGCAGATGACTTGGTCATTTTGGCTTAATTTGGCCGCTCGCCTTTACGGTCCACATCATATATTTTGTAAAAGTATTCTGGAATTTAAAAAAAAACCTCTATCTTAATTAAAAATAAATCATAAAGACCTCTTAAAGTGTGTCAATTTCCGCTATATAAGTGTTTGCTTTTATTATTTCACTCACAAGCAGAGCTTCACAGCATTGAGGTGGATTAGGTATCTTCTGTGCCATGCAAACAAGGCAAAAATAGATTTTATAGGAAACATAGTTACATCACTTCGATTTTACGAAAAGTTTATTTTTAAAATTTTATACCAAGCCATCATATCGGACTGTGATCACCCCAATAAAGATGCCAATAATTGACACTAAGCCAATAATAGCAACACTTTGACTCATGTTGGCCCCGTTTCTTATGAATGCAGAATTTATATTCTAACTTTGACGGACATATGTAATGTAAACGGTTAATTAAGATAGTGTTTACCCCCATCATACAATACGTTCGCGCCATCGGCGCTCACAGTTCTTTGATATTAAAACCTCAGATACACCCCTGATTTATTATTTGCTTTTGGACTTTTATGAACAGTTCACTGAAATTAAAACATCGCGATTCCTGTTCCAATAAGGTAACTAATAAAAAGTAAGAACGAATGTATGGAACCACCCAACTATACTTTTCTAACGACGATATCGTTAACTGTTTAGAAGTCTTCTTGAAGATAATAAAACTTCAGTATAAAACAAAACGAACTCTCGGACGTTTGATGATTTATGAAGATTGCCCTCTTACCTGACCAACGTATGTGAAGTTTTTGTTGAGGTTGAGGAGCTGAAGAGGGTTCTTCATTTGGAGCAGGAAAGTCCCATTGTTGTGTAATAATGTCTGGTTTTCCTGGACACCAAACGTGGAATTGTCAAGGGCGAAAATGCTACAGTTTCCGAGTACATTATCCTTTAGGTATCTCACACCTGCAAGGATAAATCAAATACTGATTAGTTTTGATGAAGTCACGATCTGATTTGAACGCAGACAATCCATTTTCTTCGTGTTAAAGATAATATTACATCCATTGGAATAGATTGCGACCTTGACCTTTAAGGCAATGACATTGACCTTTATGACCCTGAGTTTATGAAAATAACACTACTGTTGAAGATGTTTTTTAACCTTTAACATTATGCATATGAACTGTATGACTCTGTGATTATGACAACCTCCGTCGAAGGTTTTTGACCTCGACCTTTATAACCATGTGTTTATGTCAATGTTACCTCCGTCGAAGGTTTGTGACCTTGACCTTTATTACCATATGTTTATGTCAATCTTAACTCCGTTGAAGGTTTGTGATCTTGACCTTTATAACCATATGTTTATGTCAATGTTACCTCCGTTGAAGGTTTGTGACCTTGACCTTTATAACTATGTGTTTATGACAATGTTACCTCCGTTGAAGATTTTTGACCTTGACCTTTATAACCATGTGTTTATGACAATGTTACCTCCGTCGAAGGTTTTTGACCTTGACCTTTATTACCATATGTTTATGTCAATGTTACCTCCGTCGAAGGTTTTTAACCTTGACCTTTATAAACATGTGTTTATTCCAATGTTACCTCCGTTGAAGGTTTTTGACCTTGACCTTTATTACCATGTGTTTATGACAATGTTACCTCCGTTGAAGATTTTTGATCTTGACCTTTATAACCATGTGTTTATGTCAATGATACCTCCGTTGAAGGTTTGTGACCTTGACCTTTATAACCAAATGTTTATGTCAATGTTACCTCCGTGAAGATTTTTGACCTTGACCTTTATAACCATGTAATTATGAAAACTTTACCTCCGTTGAAGGTTTGTGACCTTGACCTTTATAACCATGTGTTAATGACAAAGTTACCTCCGTTGAAGGTTTGTGATCTTGACCTTTATAACCATGTGTTTATGACAACTTTACCTCCGTTAAAGGTTTGTGACCTTGACCTTTATAACCATATGTTTATGACAATGGTACCTCCGTTGAAGGTTTGTGACCTTGACTTTTATAACCATGTGTTGATGACAATGTTACCTCCGTTGAAGGTTTGTGACCTTGACCTTTATAACCATGTTTTTATGACAATGTTACCTCCGTTGAAGGTTTGTGACCTTGACCTTTATAACCATGTGTTTATGACAACTTTACCTCCGTTGAAGGTTTGTGACCTTGGCCTTTATAACCACATGTTTATGTCAATGTTACGTCCGTTGAAGGTTTGTGACCTTGACCTTTATAACCATGTGTTTATGTCAATGTTACGTCCGTTGAAGGTTTGTGACCTTGACCTTTATAACCATGTGTTTATGACAACTTTACCTCCGTTGAAGGTTTTTGACCTTGACCTTTATAACCACATGTTTATGTCAATGTTACCTCCGTTGAAGATTTTTGACCTTGACCTTTATAACCATATGTTAATGTCAATGCTACCTCCGTTAAAGGTTTGTGACCTTGACCTTTATAACCATATGTTTATGTCAATGTTACGTCCGTTGAAGGTTTGTGACCTTGACCTTTATAACCATGTGTTTATGACAACGTTACCTCCGTTGAAGGTTTGTGACCTTGACCTTTATAACCATGTGTTTATGACAACTTTACCTCCGTTGAAGGTTTGTGACCTTGACCTTTTTAACCACATGTTTATGTCAATGTTACCTTCGTTGAAGGTTTGTGACCTTGACCTTTATAACCATGTGTTTATGACAACTTTACCTCCGTTGAAGGTGTGTGATCTTGACCTTTATAACCATGTGTTTATGACAACTTTACCTCCGTTGAAGGTTTGTGACCTTAACCTTTATAACCATGTATTTATGCCAATGTTACCTCCGTTGAAGGTTTGTGATCTTGACCTTTATAACCATGTGTTTATGACAACGTTACCTCCGTTGAAGGTTTGTGACCTTGACCTTTATAACCACGTGTTGATGACAATGTTACCTCCGTTGAAGGTTTGTGACCTTGACCTTTATAACCATATGTTTATACCAATGTTACCTCCGTTGAAGGTTTGTGACCTTGACCTTTATAACCATGTGTTTATTCCAATGTTACCTCCGTTGAAGGTTTTCGACCTTGACCTTTATTACCATGTGTTTATGACAATGTTACCTCCGTCGAAGGTTTTTGACCTTGACCTTTATAACCATGTGTTTATTCCAATGTTACCTCCGTTGAAGGTTTTTGACCTTGACCTTTATTACCATGTGTTTATGACAATGTTACCTCCGTTGAAGATTTTTGACCTTGACCTTTATAACCATGTGTTTATGTCAATGATACCTCCGTTGAAGCTTTGTGACCTTGACCTTTATAACCAAATGTTTATGTCAATGTTACCTCCGTTGAAGATTTTTGACCTTGACCTTTATAACCATGTTATTATGAAAACTTTACCTCCGTTGAAGGTTTGTGACCTTGACCTTTATAACCATATGTTTATGTCAATGTTACCTCCGTTGAAGATTTTTGACCTTGACCTTTATAACCATATGTTAATGTCAATGCTACCTCCGTTAAAGGTTTGTGACCTTGACCTTTATAACCATATGTTTATGTCAATGTTACGTCCGTTGAAGGTTTGTGACCTTGACCTTTATAACCATGTGTTTATGACAACGTTACCTCCGTTGAAGGTTTGTGACCTTGACCTTTATAACCATGTGTTTATGACAACTTTACCTCCGTTGAAGGTTTGTGATCTTGACCTTTATAACCATGTATTTATGCCAATGTTACCTCCGTTGAAGTCGTCGATCTGAGTGATAGGGTTGATGTTATAAAACGGCGGTCCTAGCTGTAAGGGGCGATAATCTGTCCTCACAAGCCGGTAGTCCTCGTCATACCACACCTGTGTCAGTATAGGTATGCGCCATGTTAATTATTAGATTTGTTATAGACAAGACCTTTTTTTTAAATCAGCAATTTTTCATATTTGATCATACTGTATATCAACTGATTTTCAAATTTATATTTCTAAATAATTTACGAAGCGCAATGTCATTTCGCGATTTTTACAATTGTCATGTACTAGAGTATTTATAGTTAGTTCTTTTTCAAGGCAATCTAGTTTTATAAATTCCAATCGAACACATAGTACGCAAAAATAATCAAAAACAAAAATAAAATTGACTTGTATTTTTAACCATTTGACACGAACTCACATCAATAGAAGTCATGTAGCCGTCCTCAGGGGAGACAATCTCCTGTCTATAGTAGAATTGTTTAGGGAGTGATGGCATCCGCTGCCCTTTCTGACGTCCGGCACATATAACTCCTGCTGGCGTCTACAAGAAACAACATGCTTTTTTATATGTACGTATTAATTCATGAATAAGTGATAACTGAGCTAAAAATATCTTTCTATCCGTCCACATCCAGGTTTGTCTGAATTTCAGTGTTAATCTACAGTATATATAAACACAAATACTTGAAGCTTGTAAGTATTAGAGAGATCCAGTCTTTTTGTAGCATTGTTTATTTCCGTGCTTTTAAACATTGAGTCTACCATGATACCAACATTGAAGCTCAATAAATAGTGTCCTAAAGAATCCCCAGAATACATATTTTCTTTATTACTTACATGATGTCTGGTAAGACTATTACTTACATAATCTGTGGTAAAATTATTACTCTTTGTGTGGTAAGATTATTACTTACATAATGTGTGGTAAGATTATTACTTATGTGTGGTAAAATTATTACTTACATAATGTGTGGTAAGATTATTACTTATATAATGTGTGGTAAGATTATTACTTATATAATGTGTGGTAAGATTATTACTTATATAATGTGTGGTAAGATTATTACTTATATAATGTGTGGTAAGATTATTACTTATATAATGTGTGGTAAGATTTTTACTTATATAATGTGTGGTAAGATTATTACTTATATAATGTGTGGTAAGATTATTACTTATATAATGTGTGGTAAGATTATTACTTATATAATGTGTGGTAAGATTATTACTTATATAATGTGTGGTAAGATTATTACTTACATAATGTGTGGTAAGATTATTACTTACATAATGTGTGGTAAGATTATTACTTATATAATGTGTGGTAAGATTATTACTTATATAATGTGTGGTAAGATTATTACTTATATAATGTGTGGTAAGATTATTACTTATATAATGTGTGGTAAGATTATTACTTATATAATGTGTGGTAAGATTATTACTTATATAATGTGTGGTAAGATTATTACTTATATAATGTGTGGTAAGATTATTACTTATATAATGTGTGGTAAGATTATTACTTATATAATGTGTGGTAAGATTATTACTTATATAATGTGTGGTAAGATTATTACTTATATAATGTGTGGTAAGATTATTACTTATATAATGTGTGGTAAGATTATTACTTATATAATGTGTGGTAAGATTATTACTTATATAATGTGTGGTAAGATTATTACTTATATAATGTGTGGTAAGATTATTACTTATATAATGTGTGGTAAGATTATTACTTATATAATGTGTGGTAAGATTATTACTTATATAATGTGTGGTAAGATTATTACTTATATAATGTGTGGTAAGATTATTACTTATATAATGTGTGGTAAGATTATTACTTATATAATGTGTGGTAAGATTATTACTTATATAATGTGTGGTAAGATTATTACTTATATAATGTGTGGTAAGATTATTACTTATATAATGTGTGGTAAGATTATTACTTATATAATGTGTGGTAAGATTATTACTTACATAATGTGTGGTAAGATTATTACTTACATAATGTGTGGTAAGATTATTACTTATATAATGTGTGGTAAGATTATTACTTATATAATGTGTGGTAAGATTATTACTTATATAATGTGTGGTAAGATTATTACTTATATAATGTGTGGTAAGATTATTACTTATATAATGTGTGGTAAGATTATTACTTATATAATGTGTGGTAAGATTATTACTTATATAATGTGTGGTAAGATTATTACTTATATAATGTGTGGTAAGATTATTACTTATATAATGTGTGGTAAGATTATTACTTATATAATGTGTGGTAAGATTATTACTTATATAATGTGTGGTAAGATTATTACTTATATAATGTGTGGTAAGATTATTACTTATATAATGTGTGGTAAGATTATTACTTATATAATGTGTGGTAAGATTATTACTTATATAATGTGTGGTAAGATTATTACTTACATAATGTGTGGTAAGATTATTACTTATATAATGTGTGGTAAGATTATTACTTATATAATGTGTGGTAAGATTATTACTTATATAATGTGTGGTAAGATTATTACTTATGTGTGGTAAGATTATTACTTATGTGTGGTAAGATTATTACTTACATAATGTGTGGTAAGATTATTACTTATGTGTGGTAAGATTATTACTTACATAATGTGTGGTAAGATTATTACATATGTGTGGTAAGATTATTACTTACATAATGTATGGTAAGATTATTACTTATATAATGTATGGTAAGATTATTACTTACATAATGTGTGGTAAGATTATTACATATGTGTAGTAAGATTATTACTTACATAATGTGTGGTAAGATTATTACATATGTGTGGTAAGATTATTACATAATGTGTGGTAAGATTATTACATATGTGTGGTAAGATTATTACTTACATAATGTGTGGTAAGATTATTACTTATGTGTGGTAAGATTATTACTTATGTGTGGTAAGATTATTACTTATGTGTGGTAATGTAACGGGATGAGCGATTGTAGGTTTTCAAAGAACAATAGACACAGCCTAGGTACAATATATACGAATTTATATACAAAAACCATGTAAATGAATATAGACATAGTAGACAGAAGTATATCTACCTCACTCACTTGCACACCTTACAAAAATATATTGAAAGAAACAGACATAATTTATACAATAATACAACTAAACATAGCAAGGATGGACTGTGTTCCCCAACTGTTCTATATTACAAAGACGTTTATAAGAGTAGGCTGTGTTCCACTCAGTTCATATATACATGTACTCTGTACCACTAATCGCACGGCACAGTTGAGCCACAGGGACTTGTAACGTAGGTTGTGAGAAAGTCTGTTGTGTATACATGTGTACTATAGGCCTATATACTATACTATATAAAAGGACAAGGGAACCAACGGCTCGCTTGGAAGAGGTACACCTGCCTCTACAAAAGTCGCCGGTATTCCGTCAAACATGGATACATATGTATATATTTAATACTAATATATTCTTAAATAAATTTTCAATACGGAAAACACAACTTCAGACACGAAATAATATATTAACATACCTTTATTTCACTATGAACGCGGCAAATGCAGTCAGATTTCCTCACTGTCGTTTTGCCTGTCCAGTGAAATCTAGGTCAAAGGCACTCATATTCCCTTGTAACAAATTTTGTATGCATTCATTTCACTTTCTGGTGATATTTTCCCATTGCAAATACAAATAGGCTATCTCCGATAACTCTTTCATTAATCCAATCCAACAACTAAGCGAGGAATCACTCTTTTTTTATCCAGCACTCGACTCTTGTTCGTATAATCCGCCATATTGTAATTGATGATGGGTACCTTTTTAGTGTACCCGCCCTTACCCGATACTGCACTGGAATTCTGTACCCAGACTTAGTATAAATTAAGTTTTATGGTTAAGGTTCTTAGAAGTACCTTTATTTGAAATACACGTATCATTAATTGAAGAATCTAACTTAAGTCGAGACTCTAAGGTTTTACTTTACCGTTACCACATTAATATTGTAGCTTTTAGTATACAGGCACTGTGTATATGGGGTTTCCAGTTCGGGTCACGGTATGGGGTACACAATATCCACTCAAACGTGTTTAACCTAGATTTCAGTGGACAAGCAAAACGACAGTGAGGAAATCTGACTGCATTTTCCGCGTTCATAGTGAAATAAAGGTATGTTAATATATTATTTCGTGTCTGAAGTTGTGTTTTCCGTATCGAAAATTTATTTAAGAATATATTAGTATTAAATATATACATATTTATCCATGTTTGACGGAATACCGGCGACTTTTGTAGAGGCAGGTGTACCTCTTCCAAGCGAGCCGTTGATTCCCTTGTCCTTTTATATAGTATATAGGCCTATAGTACACACGTATACACAACAGACTTTCTCACAACCTACGTTACAAGTCCCTGTGAGTTGAGCGGGCTGAAGTCCACCCAATAGGCATATTTCACGGCACAGTTGAGCGGGCTGAAGTCCACCCAATAGGCATATTTCACAGTTCTGTACCACCATAATGCTCGTCGATATCCAGCATCAGCATCCCGAACTGTCTCACATTGACCACTGCTGCATAGTATGGGTTGCTACAGTATCAGTCACCACATACAGTTCAAGGTGACCCGTCACTCTATAGGACGGCCTTCCTCATCACACGTACGTACCCGGATGAAGAACTACAATCACAGATATAACCATAATCAACGACGGTCGACTATCATTGTGTCTAATGACAACATCTGATTATTTTAATTATAACAACAACCAGGGTTTATATATCAGCTACATCTATATATACAATCATACATAACTATCATGATTGAACCCTATAAATATATACACAGTAATGTACGGAGCATGACTCCTTAATGGTTCCAAGCCTAGCTAATAATAGTCACAGGCAATACACGTGCCTATCCTATATATAAAATAACATGAGTAAATAGCTACATGGATATATAATATACACTTTATATTACATAGCATCATTATATTTCTATTTCTAAAGCATTTAAATAACATCCTATATCCTTACTAACGATATATACATGACCTTGTAATAACACACCACCGCGCACCTGTACGTGTGTACACATACCGCGGACAGGTAAACAATATCGCTGTTTATCGACACAGCGCTATATAAAATCATAATTACAACAAGTAGTGACTACAAATATCATAATAACATCTTTCATGGGTTTAGGTACTCACCGCAAGCTGTAGTCTGCGTATGCGCTACCATATATGTAACCCGAGATTATATACATGTATGTTGACACGTCTTAATGGCTGTCGTTCTGCATGCGCCCACGTCCCTTACGGATGTCGATTATAAGTTTAGTAAAGTTTAGCGCGCGAAATATAAATTGTCTTTAGTTATATGTAACAGGTAAGATTATTACTTACATAATGTGTGGTAAGATTATTACTTATATAGTGTGTGGTAAGATAATTACTTATATAGTGTGTGGTAAGATAATTACTTATATAGTGTGTGGTAAGATTATTACTTACATAATGTGTGGTAAGATAATTACTTATATAATATGTGGTAAGATTATTACTTACATCATGTGTGGTAAGGTGATTTCCTATCATGATCGGGTTATTCAAATTGTGCTTTGTATAATCACTTGATATTGAAATTTATGTTGCGTAAAATCCTTTGATTATTATTCATCGAAATCTGTAAGTAAGTACAAAATGTAGTTCTTAAGAATCTCTATTTTGTAGAGTTAGTATTACAAGAAATTATTGTAACTTGAAAATGATGTTATACTATGGCTAAACTAAACAGCTTTTGAACATCTGGGCTCTAGAATATACCACTGACATTACCTCAAACTGTGAATCGTCCCCAGCGAAAGGCTTGAAGCTATAGTAATCGTATATATGATTGAAGTTCTGTGGTACACCGTCCTTCATTAAGCTGCCTTTAACATACGCTCGGACGGGCACAGTCACAAAATCCGAGGATGTCTGCCATACAGGGTCTGAAACAATAGGGAACGAGTTGGAACAAGTCAAGGTTGGTTGTTGGTGAAGGAGTAAAGTGGATTTAAAGCCAAACGTGAAACTATCTCTGACATGTCATGGCCATTGGAACTAATCCCTTCAATCGTTCGGTTAATCAGCAAAGCAGCTTCAAGAAAAACAGGATGGCGAAGGAAATTGTTTACAATATGAGCAAAAGACATTCCAAATTCAGTCATATCCTGAGACATAATCAGGTCAGCAGAGAGACAGCGTCCAACCTTCAGTGCGGCATTTTGTATCAATTAACTTTTCATACATTAATAACTTTCTGCTTTAAGCCAAATCTGTCAGTTGATTTCAACCTAACAAGTTACAGCGGTCGCAGTGACCTACTTCTAACATGTAATTTGGCGTTTTCTCTGACCCAGTATAAACTAAACGTTATAACGGTCGCAATGCCCTATTTCTAACACGTAATAGTTAAGAGTGAGTTTATACCCGAGAAGTAGTAGTCGACTGTGAAGTTGGCGTTTGCTCTGACCCAGTATAAACTACAAGTTACAGCGGTCGCAGTGACCTACTTCCAACATGTAATAGTTAAGAGGGAGTAGATACCTGAGAAGTAGTAGTCGACTGTGAAGTTGGCGTTTTCTCTGACCCAGTATAAACTACAAGTTACAGCGGTCGCAGTGACCTACTTCTAACATGTAATAGCTAAGAGTGAGTAGATACCTGAGAAGAAGTAGTCGACTGTGAAGTTGGCGTTTTCTCTGGCCCAGTATAAACTAAAAGCTACAGCGGTCGCAGTGACCTACTTCTAACATGTAATAGTTAAGAGTGAGCAGATACCTGAGAAGTAGTAGTCGACTGTGAAGTTGGCGTTTTCTCTGGCCCAGTATAAACTACATGTTACAGCGGTCGTAGTAACCTACTTCTAACATGTAATAGTTAAGAGTGAGTAGACACCTGAGAAGTAGTAAGTACTGAACTCTCACAAAATAGAGAATCTTTAGAACTATATTTTGTACTTACTTACAGATTTTGATGAATAATAATCAAAGGTTTTTACGCAATAATAAATTTTCCAATATCAAGTGATTAAACAAAGCACAATTCGAATAACCTGATCATGATAGGAAATCACCTTACCACACATGATATAAGTAATTATATTACCAACACATTTTTAAGTAATAATCTTTCCCACACATTATATAAGTAATAACTTACCACACATTATATAAGTAATAATCTACCACACATGATGAGTAAATATCTTACACACATTGTATAAGTAAAAATCTTCACCCAACACATTATATTACGTAATAATCTTAACCACACATTATATAAGTAATTAATCTTACCACAGCATTATATAATAATATCTTACCACAATTTTATAAGTAATAATCTTACCACACATTATGTAAGTAATAATCTTACACAACAGTTTATATAAAGTATTAATCTTACCGCACACATTTATAAGTA
>SAYR01067642.1:549824-568673 GCA_004382745.1 Argopecten irradians irradians | reverse complement strand
TTATTATTTTTCATGTTTAAGTGTTTACCAGCCTCTTCTAGCGTGCATAGGATTCTTCTAATTTCAGAATCATGTTCATTAATCTTATTTATTTATTGTAAGGACTAAAAGCTCATTTAAATTTACATCTGCTATTTCATCATTAGAACGAACAATTTGTAATAAAAATTCTTAACTTCCTCCAAGACCATCAGCCTGCTTAGTAATTACTTACCATTACTGATTGCAATTTAGGTTATTTTAGAAGAAAATTTCTATTTTCTAAATATTAAAAGTAACTTGAGTGGATGTACGTAAAACATACTGCTATCAAAACTTGCGTCTAATGTTTGTTCCAGCATATTAGCTGAATGAGATTAATATATTTATATAAAAAGCGCAATTATTTGAATGTCTCATCAGCTAATGATGCTGAGGCAGATTTAAACTGAACACTTTTCTCCGCGTTTTATTATTAGAAGTCCAGAGGTGGATATAACGTCAGTGTAATAACATCGGGAGTATTGAAGAGGGTAGGAAACTTTATCTAATTTAAAAGTTTGCAACATATTTGCAAACTAATCCGCCCACTACCATGTATGGGACATGTATTTTAAACATTTGGATGCTGCAAGATTTAGATGGTTAGAGGAAAGTCGGAGTTACCCGGAGAAAAACAGGACCAGTGGTCAGTCCCTGGCAACACCCCACATGGGATTTAAACTTGCAACTCAGAGGTGAGGGCTTGTGAGTATAGTATGTCGAGACATCTTAATCACTTGCTTAATCACAAGAATATTGGTTTTTGTACTTTCTTATAAAACAAGCCGTCACAAAACCATAGAGTTATGTAGAACTATATAGTGGGTCAAATGTCATGATGCCTCACGTCCTTCATTGATTTCTAGCCGCTACAGTGAAAAATATTTTGGAAGGAAAATCAGAAAAACCCCATCCCTTCTGCACCACCAAGGCTTGTGACAAGATTTTCTTCTTCAAACATCTACATATCCTCTAGAATGAGTGTGAATCATTCACTCATATCTAAAGAAGTGGAACCTTTTTACGGTGACAAGCTGTGAGCGTGAGGAGAAGTATTTAAAAAGTTGTCTGCGACTCTTAAAACCTATCTGAGATAACCATGAAGACAGGACAGACTAAGTTGCTCTTGCACTGATGTTTATCATCCATAGGACAGTGATAGGGTCCACTGACATTGTGACAGAATTTGCCAGGAAACACCCAAGGAGAATGCAGGCCCAAATATCCTGTTTGAGATTAGATTTATACAATGGAAGTGTTAACGTGACATTAGAGGACATTTAACACTCATATTATCAATTTTAAGACTTTCTGAAGTAGTGCAAAGGTGATTAATGTGATAATGTTGGATGTTATTAGATTATTTTATGAAATAGTAGTTATTATGTGATAAAGTTCACATCAACCTTAGTGGTTGTAGGTTATGTTGGTAATGTACACAGTTTGTAAGTCCCTATGATTAATTACTGCAATAGTAGCTATATGATGATAGGTGCTTGTAAAATTTCCCCAAGTTTGTTGATGTTATAAAAGGATTAATGGCTAAGTCTATGACTCTGCAGGTAGTTACCTAATGTTGAAGTAGTAGTAGTAGTGTTAATATATTAAATTATTGGTTTCATATTTTAATTAACAAGGTTTTTTTAAATAAGATGTAGGACTCATATTCATAAGAATATATATATATATCATTAAATAATTAAATTGTGCTTTAAAAACTTCACAGATTCTAGTCTTGGTAAGTGATGATTCATTGTTTAAAAATAACATTGATTTAACTGCATGAAGTGCAGAATATAATTGTATGTGATATGCGTTTCTGTTGTTATTTGTTGAATTAAACACTTAGAGAGTGTTGTTTGGCTACAAGCGTATAGCATTCTTTACATTGATTCTTTTCACTAAGTTATATACTGACAATGCCAATTATTTCTTTTGATATTTAAAGCAAATTTTTATCTCATATTTTTCCGAAAATGTAAATATACAGTGTTGTTCCTGTACAATTTTGAAAATGAATCAATGTTTCTAAGACTTTTTTGCACTTTTTACAAAGCAGTGGCCGATACGACATTTTGCTGAGCATCGGAGAATAATAGCATATGAATCTCAATGCCATCATATGGGAATTTTTCCTAAATCACAGGAGTTTGACTTCTGTCAATAATATAGTAGTATACATATATACAAAAAATACCCCTTATATTTATATATATAGGGTATTTTGTATATATGTATACACAATATTATTGATAGAACGTCAAACTCCTGTGCTCAAATTGTGCCCCGCCCCCCATGCCACACCACCAAACCCGTTTAAAATATAAAGTGCATAAAAGATTTGTATAAATTTATGTTAACTTGTAAGATACCGTTATTCACAGCTAACCAAACCTTGCTATTTAATCGACAAAAACGACAAGAGTTTAACAATGAAACATACCGTTTTTAAATAGGAAGCGCGAATTGAAGTCACAGGCATTCGAGAGCGTAATTTTTAACGGAAATTTCGGGATTGCTTCCCAAATCCATTACTTACACAATTCTTATATTCTGATATATAAACATAAATATGTCGATATTTTGAGCAATATTATTCTTACTTAATTTAAAGATAACATTGAAATGTATTCTCTGTTAATTGATACACAGGGATCAGCATACCTAAAAATTACGAAACATATTATCAAATTAAATGCAGCTACCGGCGCTACAAGGTGATCGTTAGACTGGTTCATTTATAGGGGTCGTAAATTTTATTATGGTGAATATGGCGCTCTCGCCCTTGCCCTTCAAATTAAACACACTTATCTTCAACTAAATATACCACTTCATTACCGTAAAACTATATATTAATGATAATTTTTGTGTAAAAATAACTGTTAATCGTTTTAATACTTCAAATATACATGAAAGTACATTTTTTAAATACGATTGCTTCCCCTACGCCAGTTGAAAGTTTGATTTGGGGACCCGGGCGGGGCGAAAAAGGGTCAAACGTAAGCAATCAAGCGTTTTCTAGACTGTGATTATTAAACAAATGAAGGTGTTCGTACCTACAGATCATCTTCATCTACAATCCAATTTATCGGCTTACTTTTCAGCTGATTATCTCAGCGCAAAATGCGCAGATGATCAAGGAGATTGTGCTCTTAAAATTTAGATGGGTGTTGTGTACCTTGTATTGTAATGCTTTCAATATACAGACGGTCTGTGTCGTATTGAGGTAGGCTCTGTGGAATTCGAAATTATTGTTGATTTTTGAATGATTCATTATTCTTCTGCAGATTCCTTATTTACCATTATCATTTGAAAATTCTTAAAAAGAAATACATTTGATAAAATATGTTAGCTAGGCCAATTATTTAAAGCTGGCGATGTGTTTATTATCATTCTGCCAGGATTGATTTTAAGTTTGATTCAGAATTCTTGAACAACAAAATTAGGAAACAAAGAATTAATAAAAACATATAATGGTCCTCGACTGCCGATATATTTCCGTTATTATAGTTCAGTTACTGACCCCTATAAGGCATGAGAGGGTCAGTAAGAAGTATAAGGGCTCGGGCTAACGCCCTCGCCCCCTATAAATTTATGACCTCTATGCCTTTATAGGAGAGTCAGTAACTGGACTATATAGGCTAAATAATAATGAATGTAAACTTACAACGGCAATTCGTTATCAAACATAACATGTAAACTATAACGTCATCAGTTAACATAACTATGTAAAACTCCAATATCATAATTATATGCAATAACTGTAAAACTCCAACGTCATCATTATAAAAAAATTTACATGTAAACTCCAACGTCATTAGTTATCAAACATAACATGTAAACTCCACGTCATTTTTAGTTATCAAAAATAACATGTAAACTCCACTCAATTAGTTATCAAAAACTAACATGTAAAACTCCAACATTATTAGTATCAGACAATAACATGGGTAAACTCCAACATCATTGTTATCAAACAATAACATGTAAACTCCACGTCATCAATTATCAAACAATAACATGATACTCCAACAGGTCATTAGTTATCAATAATAATATGTAACTCAAACGTCATTAGTTATGTTCAAAAACTAACATTGTACATCCAAACGTCATTATTATCAAACATAAACAGTAACTTCCAACATTATTAGTTATCAAACAATAATAATGTAACTCAACGTCATCAGTTATCAAATAACATCTAAACTCCAGGTCCTTATTTTATCGGAAAAATACTGTAAACTCCAACTCAGTTGTTATTAAACAATAACATGTAACCTCCAGCTCATTAGTTATCAAACCAATACCATGTAAACTCAACAGCATAGTATATCAAACAATAACATGTAATCTCGCAACGTCATTAGTATCAAACATAACATGTAAACTCGCGAACATCATTTAGTTAATCAAAACAATAAACATGTAAACTCCAACGCCATTAGTTATCAACAATAAACAGTAAACTCCAACGTCATTGGTTATCAAAACAATAGCATGTAAATGCCAACGTCATTAGTTTATCAAACAATAGCATGTAAAACTCCAACGTCATTGTTATCAAATTCATGTCGATACTCCACGTCATTTAGTTATCAATCATGTAAACTCTGGTCGTTAAATTGATTATTTAGGGATTAGTTTGAAATAGGATTATTTATATTATTGAGCATATAACACAAAAATCTGAGTGTAACTTTAAATTAAACCGCGAACTACACTCAGAATTTTGGTGTTATCATCTGCCATAACACTAAAAAATCTATTCAAATTAATCCTTATAATTCAATATTCTAAAGATAATCTCTTCAATATTAAAAAATCATTATTGGAGACCTTTTGTCTATGAATATCATCGGCCGTCATCTCAGCCAATCAGAGCAATGTTACAAACGGATTCACCATGTTTTTCCTTTATGGAGCTGAAAAAGGAATGGTTTAAGCCAATAAAATGCTCGTAAAAGCAAAATTGAATATTATTTTACAATAATTATGTACATCTCAACGTGTAATCATTATAGTTCATTAGTTCAAACAATATTGATGTAACTCAGTCAGCTAACTGATCAATAAACAGCCATCTGGAACAGTACTATATCACCAAACGTAATTGTAACGCATTCTTGACTAAATTGTTTATGAAATAATAACCGGCATCATCAAAAACTGTATGAAATTACTTGGTTTTGTTATTCTTATCACGGCAGTAATCCTGTTCACATGTTACCGTATTTGTTTGTCTATTAGTACAATTGTAATCGACACTTCTTATTACGTTTAAAATGCCCTTAGTTTGTAACATCACAAATTGTTAGCCATTTAACCTATGAACCACTAATCAGCAGTAACCCCTTGTAACTTAGACTAATTATCTATATGCTCTCAGTTAAACTTGATTATTTAAATTTTACTCCTTGTTCTTACACGTTAGAGTTAGCGATCTATTAAAGAAAATAATAACAAACCTCTCTTTCGTTCTTTTTGCTTTGAAGTATTTCATTTTACAGTGGCTGTCCATCTTCGTCATTGCGGTCCGTTCTGGACGGCAAGGCTAACAACCAACAGGCCACAGCTGTAATGGTTTTACCCCTAGTATACTATAGTCCAACCACCATCATGTTTAATTGTTTCATCTGAAAGAGTTTGAACCAATAAGAGTAAAAAATCATCTCCTGTTTTTTTTTTACTTTATTTTTTATGTATAATTTTATATTTTTCAATTCAGTTGTGTGAATACATAATAGACACATATCGACATGTTTTTGTCATTTTATTTCCACCCAGATATTGAAATTTATATACGAATAATGATTTCCCCGAGTTTACCACACAAGGCTTCATTAATTACATGTTGACCGAGGATGTAGTGGAAGAGTGTTACATAATTGTGGAACAGATCATTTTATTAAGACAAAGGCTAAAGACCATTACAACATTAGCTAAACGATATTGAAGAGAACGCATGTCATGTTCACACCAATAAACTTAAGTACTGCTTGTGAACTGTGAATTTATTGGATATTTAATCACTGTCGATATTAAAAAAGGTTTAAGTCTTTTGTAATATACTGATGTTAACGTTCCCACATCTTTTGTGTATATAGTGGTTATTGACATCATGTGTTTGTTGATATTCTTTTTATTTTACTTTAGTTGCCAAGAATTTGTTACAACAGTTTTTTCAAATAACTTGCTGTTGATGATACAATTGTTATTTCACTATTATTTTGCCAAGAGAAATTTGTTCAGTTAACAACAGTTTCTAATTATTTGGATTAATTGTTATAATTGTAGTTTTTAGAGCTATGTAAGACACCCTCTTCACTGTTGATTGTTAATTTCTATATTATAGTTCGCCTTTATGATTAATTTAATAAATTATTACGTGTACTTTTTTGTTGACCTTCCGTCGCTTGTATCCCAGCTGCCCCTGGATATGCCCCCAACTTACCACAGCTACAGGACAGCTTTCCAGTCCGACCTGGAGGTCAACATTGATGGACGCTAAAACTCCACAAGGACCGTGGTGGATATACTTCGATAACGAGGACAATCAGGCGGAGCTTCGTTCACAACCAAAAAACGGCATTGGAGCCCGTATCATATTCAACTACAAGCCAATGAACTGGTACGCCGTTTATAGGTCAGGACATTTCTGTGCTATCTTGTTTAATGTCTATCATTTATACGGTGAAACAGTGATAATCATTATTGTACAAGGTTTTCTTGAAATAAGAGAGTTGACAACGCGACGGATTAAACTCCAATATATGGACCAGCGGAATGTTCTTCTACAGCACAGATAAATATAGATACGTGTCCATGAGGGAGATTGGCATTGGTTTATTATAGGAATAATATTGTGTTCTACCTTTTTAAAAATTGTTTATAACACTGATTAACCTTCTATTGTATGCGCACTTTTCTTATTTGCTTTACAAGTTTTCTATTTAATTTTATTATAATTTAAATTCACCATGTGTGGATTGCGGTGATATAGTTTTTTTGTAATGTATTACGTGGATTGGTTAACATGATTACATTGTTTGTTTGCAGATGTCCAGTGCCAGCTGCCCACCCTCTCTGACAGTGAGTATTCTGAATCTGTTTGTGTGGAGGACTCGTGACGGGGTAAGAACACATACTGACCAGTAACACGGCCCTAAAGTTCGGTCAGACCTACGGGAGGTACGCAAGCTTTAGAAATACCAAATACTGTACGTACTTACTTTGCGCACCAAAAATTTGACATAATAATACTTACATGAAACTGGTTAGGCGTAATGATGAATTCTTAGATCATCGTGGTGGACTATATAAACTATAATGTCACGGTATCAATTACCAATTATTGTCATGATAGTTTAGCGCAGTATGTCAGCGCGCAAAAGTGTTTTGGTTTAAATAAGTACGTTACAGCACTATAAACAAAACCTGATTTGCGTGCGATCGGAATTCGTTTATTTCGCAGGCTTTTGAAATTCGCGGATCTTACAAAAACGGTCTCTATCACAAGTGCAATATAGTAGTTATGGCCTGCAAAATGTGTAATTGTTATCGCAATGAAAAGTCGTAGCTCATCAAATGGGAAATTTTAATCGCGTACGTAAATTTCTTCTTCATATGGATCATATGATGAGAAAAACTCAGTAATTTTCTCAAGGGCCGAACAACTGTTTCGACGGAATACATTGGTTATGATACTATCTATTTGATGAACAGGGATACATTTCTATTCGAGAAGAGAGGGTATTCGACGAATAGCTGTTCGAAGCTATCCGGGGTTTTGTTACACGGTCGGGCCAGTGATTCAGTTTGACGAATGAGGGGCTATTCGAGGATTGGCGGGTTTCGAGTTAGAGGGTTATACGGTATTTCCAACAAATCGTCCGAGTAATCTATTTCTTTAAAAAAACCATTATATTATACTTGTGAATAAAATCTCTTTCCACAAAAATATGGCAAAAAAGTTAGTTTATTTCACAAGATGATAGTTAGTTTGCCTGCATTCTTGTGGACTTCTAACCTATTTCGGATTCGACCTAAATTTATATGACGAATATTGTCAATGAAGCAGAGGCTGCTCCCCAGATTACGCCTGGATCTATATAAATTTGTTTGTTTTCTGGAATTTACGTACAAAACTTGCTTTCATTTATTATGGAGTTGATTTTTTTCGGTTTTCGTCTACTACTGTACAGTAATAAGTCACACAAAGACTTCGCACATACTTTCCCAGTTTTTAGAAATTATCTCCCGGTATATGATCCTTTTGTCTTAGTGTTTGTGTTACTTTGTTTGTAAGGAGAGTAGCACGGAAAGACGTATACGTGGCATCCTTGTGGATCACTTGGCAGGCATGTTTATACTGGGCCAGAGAAAACGCCAACTTCACAGTCGACTACTACTTTCTCAGGTATCTACTCACTCTTAACTATTACATGTTAGAAGTAGGTCACTACGACCACTGTAAATGTAGTTTTATTACGGCCAGAGGAAAACGGCCAACTTCACAGTCGACTACTCTTCTCACGTATCTACTCACTCTTAACTATTACATGTTAGGAAGTAGGTCACTACGACCACTGAACATGTAGTTTATACTGGGCCACGAGAAAACGCCAACTTCACAGTCGACTACTACTTCTCAGGTATCTGCTCACTCTTAGCTATTACAGTTTACGAAGTAGGTCACTGCGACCGCTGAGCTTTTAGTTTATTATGGGCCAGAGAAAACGCCAACTTCACAGTCAACTACTTCTTCTCAGGTATCTACTCACTCTTAACTATTACATGTTAAGAAGTAGGTCACTACGACCACTGTAACATTGTAGTTTATACTGGCAAGAGAAAACGCCAACTTCACAGTCGACTACTACTTCTCAGGTATTCCTACTCACTCTTAACTATTACATGTTAGAAGAAGGTCACTACGACACTGTAACATGTAGTTTATACTGGGCCAGAGGAAAAACGCCAACTTCACAGTCGACTACTACTTCTCAGGTATCTACTCACTCTTAATATTACATGTTAGAAGTAGTCACTACGACCACTGTACCATGTAGTTTATACTGGGCCGAGAGAAAGACGCCATACTTCACAGTCGACTACTATGTCTCCAGGGTATCTACTCACTTCTTAACTATTACATCTGTTAGAAGTAGGTTACTACGACCGCCTTGTAACAATGTAGTTTTATACTGGCCAGAGAAAACGCCAACTTCACAGCTCGACCTACTTCTTCTCAGTATCTACTCACTCTTAACTATACATGGTTAGAAGTAGGTCATGCGACCGCTGTGCTTTTAGTTTATTACTGGGCAGAGAAAACGCCAACTTTCACAGTCGACTACTACTTCTCAGATATCTGACAATCACTCTTAACGTATTACATGTTAGAAAGAGGTCCTGACGACCACTGTAACATGTGTTTATTACTGGCGCAGAGAAAACGCAACTCCATTTCGACTACTACTTCTCAGGTATCTTACTCACTCTTAACTATTACATGTTGAAGTAGGTTACTAACGACCGCGTGTTCAACATGTAGTTTATACTGGGCAGGAGAAAACGCCAACTTCACAGTCGACTACTACAAGAAAATATTGAAAATATTGTTAGACTATGACTAAACTAAACACCCTTTGAACATCTGGGCCCTAGAATATACCACTGACATTACCTCGAACTGTGAATCGTCCCCAGCGAAAGGCTTGAAGCTATAGTAATCGTATATGTGATTGAAGTTTTGTGGTACACCGTCCTTCATTAAGCTGCCTTTAACATAAGCTCGGACGGGCACAGTCACAAAATCCGAGGATGTCTGCCATACAGGGTCTGAAACAATGGGAACGAGTTGGAACAAGTCAAGGTTGGTTTGGCTTTTGAAATGTTGGTGAAGGAGTAAAGTGGATTTAAAGCCAAACGTGAAACTATATCTGATATGTCCTGGCCATTTGAACTAGTCCCCTCAATCGTTCGGTTAATTAGCAAAGCAGCTTCAAGAAAAACAGGATCGCGAGGGAAATTGCTTACAATATGAGCAAAAGACATTCCAAATTCAGTCATATCCTGAGACATAATCAGGTCAGCAGAGAGACAGCGTCCAACCTTCAGTGCGGCATTTTGTATCAATTAACTTTTCATACAATAATAACTTTCTGTATTAAGTCAAATCTGTCAGTTGGTTTCAACCTAACAAGTTACAGCGGTCGCAGTGACCTACTTCCAACATGTAATAGCTAAGAGTGAGTAGATACCTGAGAAGTAGTAGTCGACTGTGAATTTGGCGTTCTCTCTGGCCCAGTATAAACTAAAAGCTACAGCGGTCGCAGTGACCTACTTCTAACATGTAATAGTTAAGAGTGAGCAGATACCTGAGAAGTAGTAGTCGACTGTGAAGTTGGCGTTTTCTCTGGCCCAGTATAAACTACATGTTACAGTGGTCGTAGTGACCTACTTCTAACATGTAATAGTTAAGAGTGAGTAGATACCTGAGAAGAAGTAGTTGACTGTGAAGTTGGCGTTTTCTCTGGCCCAGTATAAACTAAAAGCTACAGCGGTCGCAGTGACCTACTTCTAACATGTAATAGTTAAGAGTGAGCAGATACCTGAGAAGTAGTAGTCGACTGTGAAGTTGGCGTTTTCTCTGGCCCAGTATAAACTACATGTTACAGTGGTCGTAGTGACCTACTTCTAACATGTAATAGTTAAGAGGGAGTAGATACCTGAGAAGTAGTAGTCGACTGTGAAGTTGGCGTACAGTGGTCGTAGTGACCTACTTCTAACATGTAATAGTTAAGAGTGAGTAGATACCTGAGAAGTAGTAGTCGACTGTGAAGTTGGCGTTTTCTCTGGCCCAGTATAAACTACATGTTACAGTGGTCGTAGTGACCTACTTCTAACATGTAATAGTTAAGAGTGAGTAGATACCTGAGAAGTAGTAGTCGACTGTGAAGTTGGCGTTTTCTCTGGCCCAGTATAAACATGCCTGCCAGTGATCCACAAGGATGCCACGTATTACGTCTTTCCCGTGGTATCTCTACAACAAAGTAACACTAAACCTAAGACAAAGGATCATATACCGGAGATAATTCATAAAACTGGGAAAGTCTGTGGCGAAGTCTTTGTGTGACTATATACTGTACAGTAGTAACGAAAACCGAAAAAAATCAACTCCATAATAAATGAAGAAGTTTTGTACGTAAATTCCAGAAAACAAACAAATTTATTAGATCCAGGTAATCTGGGGAGCAGCCTCTGCTTCATTGACAATATTCGTCATATAAATTTAGGTCGAATCCGAAATAGGTTTAGAGTCCACAAAAGGCAGCAACTAACTATCATCTTGTAAATAAACTACTTTTTGCCATATTTTTGTGGAAAAGATTTTAATTCACAAGGTATAATATAATGGGTTTTTTCTTAAGAAATAGATTACTCGGACGATTGTTGGAAATACCGTATAACCCCTCTAACTCGAACCCGCAATCCTCGAATACCCCTCATTCGTCAAACTGATTACATGGCCCCGACCGTGTAACAAAACCCCGGATAGCTCAAACAGCTATTCGTCGAATACCCCTTCTTTCTCGAATAGAAATGTATCCCCGCTTCATCAAATAATAGTATATAACCATGTATTCCTCGAACAGTTGTTCGGCCCTTGAGAAATTACTGTACTAGTTTTTCTCATCATATGATCCATATGAAGAAGAAATTTACGTACGATTAAATTTCCCATTTTGATGAGCTACGACTTTTCATTGCGATACAATTACACGATTTGCAGCCATAACTACTATATTGCACTTGTGATAGAGACCGTTTTGTTAGATCCGCGAATTTCAAAAGCCTGCGAAATAAACGAAATTCCGTCGCACGCAAATCTAGGTTTGTTTATAGTGCTGTAAACGTACTTATTTTAACCAAACACTTTTCGCGCTGACATTACTGCGCTAAACTATCATGACACTAATTGGTAATTGATACCTGATTATAGTTTATATAGTCACCACGATGATCGTAAGAATTCATCACTACGCTAACCAGTTTCATGTAGTATTTATGTCAAATTTTGGATGCGCAAAAGTAAGTACGTTTACAGTATTTGGTATTTCTAAAGCCTTGCGTACCTCCCCGTAGGTCTGACCGAACTTTAGGGCCGTGTTACTGGTCAGTATGTGTTTGTACCCGTCCGAGTCCTCCACACCAAACAGATCAGAATACTCACTGTCAGAGAGGGTGGTCAGCTGGCACTGACCATCTGCAACAAACAATGGTAATCATGATAACCAATCCACGTAATACATTTACAAAAAACTATATCACCGATATCCACACATGGTGAATTTAAATTATAATAAAATTAAATTAGAAAACATTGTAAAGCAAAAAGAAAAGTGCGCATACAAATAGAAGGTTAACTCAGTGTTATAACAATTTTAAAAAGGTAGACACATAATTCCTAATAATAAACAATGCCAATTCTCCCTCCATGGAAACGTATCTATATTTATCTGTGCTGTAGAAGAACATCCCGCTGTCCATATATTGGAGTTAATCCGTCGCGTTGTCAATCTCTTATTCAAGACAAACCTTGTACAATAATGTTATCACTGTTTCACCGTATAAATGATAGACATTAAACAAATAGCACAGAAATGTCTGACCTATAACGGCGTACAGTTCATTGGCTTGGTAGTTGAATATGATACGGGCTTCCATGCCGTTTTTGGTTGTGACGAGCTCCGCCCTATTGCCCTCGTTATCGAAGTATTCCACCACGTCCATTGTGGAGTTTAGCTCCATCATGTTGACCTCCAGGTCGGACTGGAAGCTGTCTGGTAGCTGTGGTAAGTTGGGGGCATTTCCAGGGGCAGCTGGGGATACAAGGACAGGAGGTCAACAAAAAGTACCAACGTAACTAATTTATTAAAATTATATAAAGGGCGAACTATAAATGAGAAATTAACAATCAACATGAATGTCTTACATAGCTCTAAAAACTACAATTATAACAAGTTAATCCAAAATATAGAAAACTGTTGTTAACGAACAAATTCTCTTGGCAAATAATAGTGAAATAACAATTGTATATCAACACAATATATTGAAAAAACTGTTGTAAACAAATTCCTTGGCAACTAATAGTAAAATAAAAATGAATATCAACAAACACATGATGTCAATAACACTATATACACAAAAGATGTGGGAACGTTAACATCAGTATATTACACAAAGACTTACCTTTTTTAATATCGACAGTGATTAAATATCCAATACATTCACAGTTCACAAGCAGTACTTAAGTTATGGTGTGAACATGACATGGTGTCTTCAATACTGTTTAGACTAATGTGGTAATGGTCTCTGATGCCTTTGTCTTAATAAAATGATTCTTTCCACAATTATGTAACACTCTTCCACTAAATCCTCGGTCAACATGTAATTAATGAAGCCTTGTGTGGTAAACTCGGAGGAATCATTATTCGTATAAAAATTTCATATCTGGGTGGAAATAAATGACAAAAACATGTCGATATGTGTCTATTATGTATTCACACAACTGAATTGAAAAATATAAAATTACATAAAAAAATAAATGTAAAAAAAAACAGGAGATGATTATTACTCTTTATAGGTTCAAACTCCTTTCAGATGAAACAATTAAACATTGATGGTGGTTGACTATAGTATACCTGGGGTAAAACCATTACAGCTGTGGCCCTGTTGTTGTAGCCTCGCCGTCCCAAGAACGGACGCAATGACGAAGATGGACAGCCACTGTAAAATGAAATATTCAAAGCAAAAAGAGACGAAAGAGAGGTTTGTTATTTTATTTTCTTTAAAGGATCGCTAACTCTACCGTGTAAGAAACAAGGAGATAAAATTTAAATAATCAAGTTTAAACTGAGGCATATAGATAATAGTCTAAGTTACAAGGGGTTACTGTGTATTAGTGTTACATAGGTAAATTGGCTAACAATTTTGATGTACAAACAGCATTTGAAACGTAATAAGAAGTGTCGGATTACAATTTGTACTAATAGACAACAAATACGGTAACATGTAAACAGGATACTGCGTGATAAAAATAACAAAACAAGATATTTCAATAAGTTTTTGTATGATGCCTGGTTATTATTTCATAAACAATTTAGTCAAGAATGCGTCTACAAATTATCGTTTGGTGATATAGTACTGTTCAGATGGCCTGTTTATTGTTCAGTTAGCTGGACTGAGTTTACATAATATTGTTTGATAACTAATGAACTATTAATGATACAGTTGAGATGTACAATTTATTGTAAAATAATTCAATTTTGCTTGTTACGAGCATTTTATTGGCTTAAACATTTCCTTTTTCAGCTCATAAAGGAAAAACATGGTGAATCCGTTTGTAACATTGCTTCTGATTGGCTGAGATGACGGCGTAATGATTTCATAGACAAAAGAGTCCCAAAATGATTTTTTAATATTGAAGAGATTATCTTTAGTAAATTGAATTATAAGGATTAATTTGAATAGATTTTTTATGTTATGGAGATATAACACAAAAATCTGAGTGTAGTTCGCGGTTTATTTAAAGTACACTCAGATTTTTGTGTTATATCTCAATAATATAAAAAAATCTATTCAAACTAATCCCTAAATAATCAATTTAACTGACCAGAGTTTACATGAATTGATAACTAATGACGTTGGAGTTTACATGAATTGATAACTAATGACGTTGGAGTTTACATGCTATTGTTTGATAACTAATGACGTTGGAGTTTACATGCTATTGTTTGATAACCAATGACGTTGGAGTTTACATGTTATTGTTTGATAACTAATGACGTTGGAGTTTGCATGTTATTGTTTGATAACTAATGATGTTGGAGTTTACATGTTATTGTCTGATAACTAATAATGTTGGAGTTTACATGTTATTTTTTGATAACTAATGACGTTGGAGTTTACATGTTATTGTTTGATAACTAATGACGTTGGGGTTTACATGTTATTGTTTGATAATTGATGACGTTGTAGTTTACATGTTATTGTTTGATAACTAATGATATTGGAGTTTACATGTTATTGTTTGATAATTAATGATGTTGGAGTTTGCATGTTATTTTTTAAATAACTGATGACGTTGGAGTTTACATGTTATTGTTTGATAACTAATGACGCTGGAGTTTACATGTTATTGATAACAAATGACGTTGGAGTTTACATACTATTGTTTGATAACAAACGATGTTGGAGTTAACATACAATTGTTTGATAACTGATGACGTTGGAGTTTAAATGTTGTTGATAACTGATGATGTTGGAGTTTACATGTTATTTTTTGATAACTGATGACGTTGAAGTTTACATGTTATTGTTAACTAATGACGTTGGAGTTTACATGTTATTGTTTGATAACTAATGACGTTGGAGTTTACATGTTATTGTTTGACAACTAATGATGTTGGAGTTTACATGTTATTTTTTGATAACTAATGACGTTGGAGTTTACATGTTATTGTTTGATAACTAATGACGTTTGAGTTTACATGTTATTGATAACTAATGACGTTGGAGTTTACATGTTGTGGTTTGATAAATAATGATGTTGGAGTTTGCATGTTATTTTTTTTAATAACTGATGACGTTGGAGTTTACATGTTATTGTTTGATAACTAATGACGTCGGAGTTTACATGTTATTGTTTGATAACTAATGATGTTGGAGTTTACATGTTATTTTCTGATAACTAATGACGCTGGAGTTTACATGTTATTGATAACTGATGACGTTGGAGTTTACATGTCATTGTTTGATAACTACCGATGTTGGAGTTTACATGTTATTGTTTGATAACTAATGACGTTGGAGTTTACATGGTGTTTTTTTATAACTAATGATGTTTGAGTTTACATGTTATTGTTTGATAACTAATGACGTTGGAGTTTACATGTTATTGTTTGATAACTAATGATGTTGGAGTTTACATGTTATTGTTTGATAACTAATGACGTTGGAGATTACATGTTATTGTTTGATAACTAATGCTGTTGGAGTTTACATGTTATTGTTTGATAACTAATGACGCTGGAGTTTACATGTTATTGTTTGATAACTAATGACGTTGGAGTTTACATGTTAGTTTTTGATAACTAATGACGTTGGAGTTAACACGTTATTTTTTGATAACCAATGACGTTGGAGTTTACATGTTATTGTCTGATAACTAATAATGTTGGAGTTTACATGTTAGTTTTTGATAACTAATGACGTTGGAGTTTACATGTTATTGTAAACAAATGGTATGTGTATCGAAATGCTTTACGTGACTTCAATAGCTGTAAATCACGTAATAATCACGGTTATTTTAATTGAATGTAAGAGTATATATAAGCGGATTGGAATCTAAGAAAAAGAGGCAATATATAAGAATGGAAGGGGATATGTTGAGTAACTTACGGGAAATTATAACCCAGAGACAATTTACATAAGAAGTTTTGCAAAGCAAAAATCATTCGGACCTCAAGTGAGTTAACATTGTTTACATGATTATTTTAAAAGAATTATCAGAAGTAGATGTCACGGTGCTGATGATAATTATTCCAATAATGCATCCTGCATTGCTATAATGAATACGATATACCAGTATACGAGGAATTAGATTTTTGAAATTTCTGTTGATGAAATCTCTAGAAGGCAATTCAGTCATTGAAATGTGGTAAAAGGCTCACGGGAGTGGATGGTATTTTAAATGAATGTTTATTATCCGGGAAAAACTTTACTTTTACCACGGCACTCTGTTTCTTTATTCAATAGCAGTTTTGAATTCGGGATATTTCCGGCTGAATGGTCTAGAGCTGTAAATCACTCGCGGTACACAAAAAAGGAGATAAATCCGAATCCTAGTAATTTCAGAGGTATAAGTCCTATTAAGTTGTCTTGGTAAACTTTTTACATCGATATTGAATCGTGAGATTGCTGAAATGGAGTGAATCTTACGAACGTTTTTATCAGATGCTCAATTTGGTTTTCGTCCTGGAATGAGTACAATTGATGCTATATTTGCGTTACATTCAATAATTACAAAGACTTTTAGTAATAACAAACGTTTATACTGCTGTTTTGTTGACTTTCAAAAAGCGTTCGATCGTGTAGATCGTATACATTTATGGTTTAAATTGTCAAAGTTTAGGAATACGAGGGAAACTCCTCAAATTGATTAAATCCTTAATGGGGCCATTGTGAAATCATGTGTAAGTCTTAATGGTCAAATCTTCAGAACTTTTTTGATAACAAAATCGGTCGCTCTTCCAAGGAGAAATTCTCTCCCCAATACTTTTTTCTTTATATGTTAATGATTTTGAATCCTTCTTCATATCTCATTGTAAATTCGCAATATGACTTTCAAGATCTGAGTTTATTTCTGATGCTTTATGCTGACGATATGGTGTATTTTCGGAGAGCTGTTCAGGGTTTGCAAGATTTACTAGATAACCTAGGAAGGTATTCTATATAAATGGAAACTAGCTGTTAATATATAGAAAAGACAAAGGTTATTGTTTTCCGAAAGGTGGGTGCTGTACATGCTAACGAGAAAATGGACCATAATCAAGGCAGGATCTTGTTTGTGTTAATGAATTCACATATTTAGGAGTATGTTTGAAATTCAATAATAAATTTTCAAAGGTATCCAAAGCCAATTATCAAATCAAGGCCGCAAAGCCATGTTGCCCTCTTTAAAAAATCTAACAATATGAAATTAAATATGTGTAACTATGAATCATCTTTTGATACATATATAGGGAGTATTCTTAAACTATTGGTTGTGAAGTATGGGGCTCGTCAAAAGCAAAGGACATTGAAAAGGTTCATACTCATTTTTGCAAACAAATACTTAACGTTAAAAAATCTACCACAAATTCTATGATTTACTGTGAGTTAGGACGATATCCATTGGAATATTACAGGAAATTTAGAATTATCAAATATTGGTTTAAATTAATTAATTCAAAAAATTGTATCTTAAAATCGATCATATGAATTTCTAAGAAATGGTAACACAAGAAATTGTTTTAATTGGTCACTGCTGTTAAAATGAACTTTTTTCACTTGGTTTTGGATATGTTTGGGAAACCAGCAACTATATGGAAAATTGTATGTAATAACATTTTGCCAATGATTAAGCTTAGAATTTTTGACCAAGCCAAAACAACATTTACATTCTTTATTGGAGGCATCTCCAAAATGCCATATATATAAATATGTTGTTGATAATATTACCTTGCCTTTTTATCTCACGAAATATATTGATAAACGGTAATAGAGTTTGTCTTACCAAGTTGCGTTTATCTTCACACTGTTTAGCTATTGAAGCTGGTAGATATATATAATACTCCAGATTAAGACGTTTTTGTAGTATGTGTGATTCAAGAGAAATTGAAGACGAATATCATTTTATCCTGCAATGTAACAAATACAATAATGTCAGAAAAAAATATATTAAGAGTTATCTACTGGAAAAAACCCATTGTATTTAAATTAATTGAGTTATTAAGAGTGAAAAATATAAAGGAGTTACGTTCATTAGGAAATATATATATCGAGGCATCAAAACTAAGAAATAATCAAGGTATAGACTGATATGTAGTCATTATGATTCATTTATTAGATAAAAAGTACATGTTGTTAACTATACATTTATATTACATTCTCTATATGAAATAGTATATTGTATATGTCATGCTGAAATTTATGTTTCAATATTTGTATGACTGATAGGCCGAATGGCCGAAAGGTATAAAAGAATTGAATTGAAGTTGA
>SAYR01067642.1:532315-549799 GCA_004382745.1 Argopecten irradians irradians | reverse complement strand
TTTTTAATTTGGTTGGGAATGATAACTACACTGTAGATGATGCAGCAGTTTTGCCTGGTGATAAACTGTTTATTTGTTCCTGTAATATTGAGCTAGGTTCTAAATGTTATTGTCCATTACGGAACCTTTTGTATTACAGCGCTATGATAATATTTGATTAATACTATTGATAACAATTGGCCACTGATGTTTAGGTCACATCAAATCATACCTGTTACGTAAAGCAAGAGCCGACCAGATAGGGGCAATTGTACAAAAAGTTAAAGATTATTTCTGAAACTGGATTACAATTATCAATTGAAACCACAACAGTATGACTAGACATGAAGTGAGTTGACTTACCTCCAATCCCTGTGAGTTGGTGAGACAGGAAGTGTTTAGGTGTAGAACAAAGACTAGTAACGTCAACTCTATACTGTATCAGCCTGTATGTAACAACATGGCCTGGACTATCTATAGCTTGTTCTCGATGGGTACACCAAGTAAATGATGGTTTATCTCGTCAGACTGATAGCTGGGTCAAAGTTCACAAATACAAAACTTTTCACATGGTTTAAAATCTGCCCTCAATCCAATTATTTAATCGACGATATTTCTCCGGTACTCCTGTTTTTTCTAATCCTGGTATGTTCTAAATTGTCCGTTATTCTATTGTTATTATTATGCATTTTTATTTTCCTTGCCAAATTATAGAGTACACACATAAATAAGCAGTGCTCTCGCCTGACCACGGTGTGATCCGGACGTCACAAGGTAATTTTCAAATGTTTCCGGTTTGTTGGATGCTTTTTGTTTACAATTTTATATAATGTAAGAGTAAGATGATTAGCATATTGCATTGTATCAATTTTATCTACAATCCTTCGTTTATTATTAACTAATATATATATATGTATGACTATTTAATAAAATACATATATCTTTGGCATATCATTATAACTTGAAACGTCTTTCAGTTGGCATTCATAGCAATATGAATGCCAACTGGACAAGCAATTCCATGAAGCGCGCTAGCTAAAGAGCATTTGAACTACGCATCTGCATCAACAGAGTCACAAAAATCCACGTCAGCCAAGATATGACCACTGTAATTATTGTTTCCTATTGCTTGTATTTGTTGAAATATTAAAAAAATTCGTTGTGAAATCATCACATCGACCAAAAATCTATTTCAATCTGATATATTAATTGTGTATTATTAAAAAACATTTATAATGAAAATAGTTTACATTTTATAGATAAAAGTTTAGCCCCCTTGAATTCCCTATTTTGTCGGTACGTCGCTAATTCTAAATGCAATGAGGTGCAAACTCTGCTTCAAAATTTTGAAACTTTATTAGATTTATTGTTTATTCCCTTTGCATATAATAAAGATTCATTTCTTTTTGGAATAGTTTTACAAAAATTTGATAATTATGAAACATTACATTTATAAAACCATGTCTTAGCAACTCTTTAAATACCAATGCTCTTATTAATGTAATTAAG
Source organism: Argopecten irradians irradians (assembly GCA_004382745.1). NCBI lineage: Eukaryota > Metazoa > Mollusca > Bivalvia > Pectinida > Pectinidae > Argopecten > Argopecten irradians. The sequence continues at coordinate 548,311 of SAYR01067642.1, read as the reverse complement.
GATAATTTTTTAGTTCAAAAATATATGTTTTTTAGTCAAAATTACCGTGTTAAAAGGCAATTTGAAATAGGCTGGAGGAAATGGAAACCTTTATTGGACCTTTGAGTATATACCTTTACCCTAGTCTTTCACTTAGTCTTTTACTACTGCTACATGTAACTTACTTTAATTTTCTTTTTTATCTTTTGTTGGGGTTTATATAGCTGATCAGCACAAAGATTCTTCAGAACAATTTTTTTTTATTTTTTTTTATTCATTTAGTATAAATATATTTAAACTGTAATATACATGTATGTGTAATGGTACCTCCTCCTCCCTCTTCTTTCTTCTTCCTTCTTATCTTTCTTCTTTAGTATGTCTGCTTGTCTGTCTGTCTGTCTATAAGTATGTGAGTATGTGTGTGTGTGTGTGCGAGAGAGAGAGTGAGAGCATGCATATATGTGCGTTATGGTTGCATGGCTAATATATGTTTTTATGGATATATATTATCTATATGTGTATATGTATATATGTTATGGTGCTATATATGTTCTGTTATGTTAAGTATTTGTGTGTCATGCAATGCCACTGCCATGATGCTTATGCATATGTATGTACACATATGCTTTGTATTATGTATGCATCATGCAGGAGTGTATGTATGCATGTATGAGGGTACATATGTGCATATATATGTGTGTATGCTTGTGTACACATGTGATGTTAGAGTTTGTTTGTATGCATGTACCTATGCATGCATGCACGTATGTATGTATGCATGCATGTCTGCATGCATGTATGTGTATTGTGTCATGTTAGTACACATACATGCATATTATGCAGATTATATTAACACCATGGCATGCTATGTAATGTTTTATATATGATGTATCTTAACGTACAACTTGGTGTTTTAAGTACATTTTATGTACATGTATTGTGAATGAGTGTGTATGCAAGTGTTTGTGTGTTCGGTGTCCATTTATATATACTGTGTAAAATGTTTGAAAATAAAAAATTTAAAAAAAAAAAAGAATTCAAAATCTACGATATAAAATTCTCCATAGAATTCTAACTACAAATACTTTTTTACACCAAATTAATGTAATTGATGATGATTATGTACCTTCTGTAAGAACTCTCCAGAGACTTTTGAACACTTACTGTTTTATTGTGGCAAAGTAGACAAAATATGGAAAGAATTCAAAAATTGGTTAAATAATATAAGCCAAAACAACTTTCTTATAGGTGAAGATTTGGGAATAAGAGATATACTATTTATTTGTGAAATCGGACCACCTGTTATTAATCAATCAAATACCATATTTATAACTGTCGCTTCAGGAAGATCCAACCACATTTTGAGAGCTGTAAGAAACAGTTTTGTAAAATAAAACAAATTGAAAAAATAGTGGCTACTGAAAATACACTGTTAATGGATTTACCCAAAAATGGTTCCCCTTAACTATTTAACTACTTTATTGGGTTTTTTTTTTAAATGAAAAATATCAGAAAAACAAACATTTGGGTTTTTTTTTTTATATTATGGGCAACTAGATATTTTTCTTGTGCTAAAAAAAGGTGTTGTTTATGTTTGTGTTATTTTGTTGTTGTTGTTTTGTCTCCTATACATGTGGCATATGTGGAACTATCTATGTACCAATTATGGTTACAACAAAATTAGCTCTTCAAGAAGGTCAATATCTCATACTACCCTAGCCAATAAATTGCAAAAAATATATTTAAGAAGATGTGCTTATGACATATATGAACCTTCTTATGTATGAAATCTTATAAGGATTAATTCATTGGCTTTTATTAAAGCTACACATATACAATGCATGTATGTATACCCATGGTATGTGTGAATATACAATGTATGTATATGAGTTAATTTAATTTCCCTATATTGCATATGCAGAATTGTTTTAAACCTTAATTTTTATAAACCAGTTTAACTGACCCTTGTGGAAACACAATGGACTTTTATGGGTCATGTTGCTGCTGAAGATAAAAATAATGTGTTACTGCTATTGTGAAAAACTTATACATGTATGTGTTAAGTCTGTATTAGGGCCCAACAGTGCGAACAACTATATATGTAAAAATACATGTAATATATGTGTGCTGGTATAGGAAAATGAGAAATGGAACATATATGTATTTTTGAGGTATTTTTTAGGTTCCCCATTCATGATTGATACTGTACCTAGCGTCTCTTGTACACATACATGTAAGCAATTTATGTCTTAACTATGTGTATTACGTACATGTCCAATGTCTCTGTTTCTTCATTAAGCCTACAAAATACGCGTACGGCTCCTCTTGTCTGTTAAACGTTTTGAATATCGACTAAAGGAGACTCAAAACGATGCATAATTATGTTATAACATTAAACTCTGTAACATCCACATGTTTAACTGTCTCAAAAGAAGTAGAGATTCTCTGTGCTACTTTCGGTTTGTGAATACATTCGAACTCCTCGGATTGTTTTTATGATTAGTTCTGGAGGCAAAATACGAAACGAAAGGGTAAAGGTCAAAACAAGGGTGATCATAAGCCAAATTGCTATAAGTTGATAGGGGGTCACCACGTGACGGCTCTCCGCCAATCATTTGGGGACATTTTTGTCCGAGGTGCGATAATGTTTGATAACTGATGGCGCTGGAGTTTTCATGTTATTGTTTGATAACTGATGACGTTGGAGTTTACATAGGGATTGGATTTCGTTTTTATGTTAACCATGCTTGTATGGAGCAATTCCTCTAAGAATATATTCTATGTTAGCGCCCCATATTGAATATATTCTTAGAGGAATTGCTCCATACAAGCATGGTTAACATAAAAACGAAATCCAATCCCTATATTTACACTCACACGACTTTTTATTTATATTTTATGCAATAAAATCGTCATTTGAAAGTGACGTAATTATTCAATAAAAGTCGGTCAAAAGTGGGAGGAGCTTACAGCGAATGATGACGCTTCACGTAAGGTAGAATTATTCATCCGCGACCACAAAAAAGTTCAATATTTTAGTGTAAAATAAACATGACAAACAAAGTAAATTTCAGAGATAATTTTATTTAATCAGATCAGAACTTTAAATATATATTCAATTTTGCTAAAAGTTAATATATAGCGTAATAACATAAAGAATTTGTACACGGCCACATGTGTGAACTCGGTGACCGTTATTGTGCAGCGAGGCGAAGCTGAACGCAACGCTTACACACTGGAGTTTGCGCGAATTGTGGAATACCGATTTCAATTAGCTCAATGTGTTTGAATTGTCTCCTGACTTTGGACGGTTTTAAACATCCTTGGGAGCCAGTGATTATATCCATCTAAACGCTTGAATCCATATTGCCATCGATAGATAAACAAATTCACCGCTTGTGTTCGATGATACAATGTCTTTGTGGTGACGCGGAACTGTCAAACACGTGATTATTGCGGTGCATGTTTTATAATAGCACATGATTAAATACTCAAGAGAACAAAGACAAGAGGTATGTTTATAACTGACCTATATCACAGGGTCTCACACCCGTCTACGCCCAAAGACTCGATCGTAGGACGAACATAGCACAGAGGTAATGTTTACATTTGACAGTCCCACGATTTTTAACGAAAAAGTAAAGCTACGTCGCCCCGGTCGGGATATTTTTCCGTTTCTTTACAATTGTTAATTTAAAAATTGTTTGAATCATATATAAATAAAACATGTATATATTGGTTTACTTTTTTCCAAAATTCTATGAAAAACAACAATTACACGTATGTTGCGTCAAAATGTAAACAACCATGTGTTCTTTTTAAAAAGTAAGTCCTTTTACGTTGCAACAGAACATTTCCTTACAGCAAGTTCAAAGTTCAATGTTACCATGCAGTTATGGGTAAAAAAAATGGCTAGTATTAGCGTATAGTGACCAAGCCTAGCAAGTGGTAAATATATGTTATTTGTTTTAATTAATGATGTTGAGTTAACATTTGTTATTTTTTGATAACTAATGGACGTTGGAGTTTACTATGTTATTGTTTGATACTAATGACTGTTGGAGATTACATGTTATCGATAAATGATGACAATGTGGAGTTTACATGTTATTGTTTGATAACTAATGACGTTGGAGTTTAGCATGTTATTGTTATACTAATTGATATTGGAGTTTACATGTTAATGTTAACTAGTGACGTTGTAGTTACATGTTAGTTGTTTTGATAAACTAAATGAACGTTGGAAGTTTACATTCATTGTTTGATAACTGATGGCGCTGGAGTTTACATGTTATTGTTTGATAACTTTATGACGTTGGAGTTTACATGTGTATTGTTTGATATATTAATGACGCTGGTAGTTTACATGTTATTTTTTGATAACTACTGATATTGGAGTTTAGCATGTTATTGTTTGATTATTAATGACGCTGGAGTTTACTGTTATTTTTTGATAACTAAATGATTATTGGAGTTTAACATGTTATTGTTAACTGATGACGTTTTAGTTTACATGTTATTGTTTGAAACTGATGACGTTGGAGTTTACATGTTATTGTTTGATAACTAATGACGTTGGAGTTTACATGTTATTGTTTGATAACTAATGACGTTGGAGTTTACATGCTATTGTTTGATAACGAATGACGTTGGAGTTTACATGTTATTGTTTGATAACTAATGATGTTGGAGTTTACATGTTAGTTTTTGATAACTAATGACGTTGGAGTTTACATGTTATTGATAACTAATGACGTTGGAGTTTACATGTTATTGTTTGATCATTGATGACGTTGGAGTTTACATGTTATTGTTTGATAACTAATGACGCTGGAGTTTACATGGTATTGTTTGATAACTAATGACGTTGGAGTTTACATGTTTTGGTTTGGTAACTAATGACGTTGGAGTTTACATGTTATTTTTTGATAACTAATAACGCTGGAGTTTACATGTTATTGATTACTAATGACGCCGGAGTTTACATGTTATTGTTTGATAACTAATGACGTTGGAGTTTACATGTTATTTTTTGATAACTAATGACGCTGGAGTTTACATGTTATTGATAACTAATGATATTGGAGTTTACATGTTATTGTTAACTGATGACGTTGTAGTTTACATGTTATTGTTTGATAACTAATGACGTTGGAGTTTACATGTTATTGTTTGATAACTAATGACGTTGGAGTTTACATGTTATTGTTTGATAACTAATGACGTTGGAGTTTACATGTTATTTTTTGATAACTAATGATGCAGCAGTTTACATACTATTGTTTGATAACTAATGACGTTGGAGTTTACATGTTATTGTTTGATAACTAATGACGTTGGAGTTTACATGTTATTTTTTGATAACTAATGACGCTGGAGTTTACATGTTATTGATAACTAATGACGTTGGAGTTTACATGTTATTGTTTGATAACTAATGATGCAGCAGTTTACATACAATTGTTTAATAACTGATGACGTTGGAGTTTACATGTTATTGTTTGATAACTAATGACGTTGGAGTTTACATGTTATTTTTTGATAACTGATGACGCTGGAGTTTACATGTTATTTTTTTATTTGGTTGGGAATGAATAACTACACTGTAATGATGCAGCAGTTTGCTGGTGATAAACTGTTTATTGTTCTGTAATATTGAGCTAGGTTTAAATGTTATTGTCCATTACGGAACCTTTTGTATTACAGCGCTATGATAATATTTGATAATACTATTGATAACAATTACCACTGATGTTTAGGTCACATCAAATCATACATGTTACGTAAGCAGAGCCGACCAGATAGGGGCAATTGTACAAAAGTTAAAGATTATTTCTGAAAACTGGATATACGAATTATCATTGAAACCACAACAGTATGACTAGACATGAGTGAGTTGACTTACCTCCATCCCTGTGAGTTGGTGAGACAGGAGTGTTTAGGTGTAGAACAAAGACTAGTACGTCACTCTATACTGTATCACCTGTATGTAATCACATGGCTGGACTATCTATAGCTTGTTCTCGATCGGGTACACCATAGTACATGATGGTTTATCTCGTCAGACTGATAGCTGGGTCAAAGTTCACAAATAACAAAACTTTTCACATGTTAAAATCTGCCTCAATCCAATTATTTAATCGACGATATTTCTCCGGGTACTCTGGTTTTTTCTAATCCTGATATGTTCTTAAATTGTCCGTTATTCTTATTGTTATTATTATCATTTTTATTTTCCTCCAAATTATAGAGTACACACTAATAACAGTGCTCTCCCTGACCACGGTGTGATCCGGACTCACAAAGGTATTTTCAATGTTCACGGTTTGTTGGATGCTTTTGTTTACAATTTTATATAATGTAAGAGTAATGAATGATTAGCCATATTGCATTGTACAATTTTATCTACAATCCTTCATTTAAACTATATATATATATGTATGACTATTTATAAAATACATATATCTTGCATATCATTATACTTGAACGTCTTTCAGTTGGCATTCATAGCCAATATGAATGCCAACTGGACCAAGGCAAATTCCATGAAGCGCGCTAGCTAAAGAGCATTTGGAACTACGCATCTGCATCACAGATCATCAAAATCACGTCAGCCAAGGATATGACCGACTGTAATTATTTGTTTCTATTGCTTGTATTTGTTGAAATATTAAATTCGTTGTGAATCATCACATCGACCAAAATCTATTCAATCTGATATATTAATTGTGTATTCTTAAAAACATTTATAATGAAAAATAGTTTACATTTTATAGATAAAAGTTTAGCCCCTTAATTCCCTATTTTGTCGGTACGTCGCTAATTCTTAACAAATAAAGAAGCATGCATACATATAATGAATCTTACTTGTAGGTAAAACTATTCCAGATTCTATTGTATATTATTTACTCATTTATTTTGTTATTTCAGGGAGAACTTACGTTATGTAAACAACAAAATAACAACACTGACTATTTTCAAAACACAACGTGAAAAATATGCAATGCAATAAACGTAACATTCCCTATGCCTATCCTCATATGTGCGCTTTATGGAATGTGATTAAAGTGCGTTATGTTTCCCTTTATCAACATACAAATTAAGTTACTTTATTTCGATTAATATTGTCATTTTATTTTTTTAATTGTTATTCATTAATATAACACATCTTGCACGAATTTTACATCAATACATCGATGTATTACTACATGGCTGTGATAAATCGTATGCGATAATTATATATAATTATCCGTAAAATACCCCCGGTAGGGCCCCTCCACAGGTAGACTTTAAATATGCGTAGCTTAAAGCTGCCGTGTGATAGTATTGTTATGTCAGCCGCCCATAGTTCTGCCTGTCACCGCCCTATTTCGTCCCGGGGACACTGCCCACTGGTCAAGACATGACGAGGACTGGACAGCTAGCGGGGACATATCAAGTGATACCGTGTTTACATTGGGGAGTATCGCCACGTGTACGAAGTTAGGAAGCATGCAGGGTACGTAAAATTGTATTTACATATATTATTTACGTACATAACATCATGCATAATCACTTCTCACAAGGGGACAGAATCACTGTACATAATGTATTAATGTATTTAGGTTTGCGATTTCTGCACATTCTATGGTTCACAGATAAATGTTGGATATGTCTGCTTGTATACCCTCCTCGTCGGGTCGTGAACTTACGTGACCCCTATATATACTAACGAGTCTCACTTAGGCGGACTACACCTGTAGTATTGTCTCGAGCTGTTACATGAAGCATTTGTCGTACATGTATATAATATTACTGTTTAATTCGTTGGATGGGAAACATATCTGGGATAGACAGGACATGTTTGAGAAATAATCTGTCAGTAGACGAAAGGGAAGCAATTCAAACACGGTTAAACTGGTCGCCGCAATCACATGTATACCTGTATGAGGCACTTTGAGGGCAACTGATTCTGTGTATTATTGACACATTTATATTGACAGTTAGACTTATCTAAACACCAACATTGGTATAAGGGCGTCTAATAATGGTGTTTCCTCGATCTACACAAAATATTTTGTTTCTAGTTCTATATTTTTTATAAGCTTGGATCAAACATGATTTCAATTTTAAGCTGAAAAACTTATTTAACTTTGTGCATAGAACCATATCAGGTACATATGTATTCGGGTTTGTTATGATCATGCAACATTACACATTTATATAAAGGCATTGATTTTACATTTCTGCACTTATAGTCTGTTAAAGTAATCGTCTAAATATAAGATATTGATATTTGAGTATTTCTCTCTCAACATTGATTATATTATAAGCCATTCATAATTTGATTCCTACAAATTCTTGAAATTAATTTGTTATTCAATCGAGATTTTTTTCGGAAATTACAAATACATTCAGTAGCAATAAGATATAGTTCAATCACACAATCATATTTATACTGTTATAATGAGTCTGAACTAACTTATACGTTCACGCCAAAGATAGTGTGTATATCGTTTATCATAATTAACATTAATTAACATACGTGTACGTGTCACATAACTTAATGTCAAATTTAGGCTGTACAAACTTCATTAGAGTTAAATCTTTTACAGACGACTAACACATAGATACACAATCAGCGTAAAGAGAAAGCAGGCGCAGATTTCAACAGCCTACGGTCACACCTGTACCTGTATTACGGTCGAAACACAAACCAGAAAGCCTGAGGTTGTAGAGACCTACGAAAGACGAACAGTTGTCGACACAAAGAAGAGACCGCAGGTAATACGGTCGACGTAGAAGACCGACACAAAATACAGCGATATCAAGAAATAGACGGTTGACACAGAATCCTGCGAACGTGATTTTGACAGTCGACGCTCAGTTCAGTAAGTCTTGGATAAAAGGCCGACGCATCAAATGCTAATAGTGAGCATGCGATGGTCGACCTTAACCCGTCGCGACTCCGATGTAGAACTGTGATCTATGTCATTGTGGTTCTGACTTTGGTCGCCACTGTATTCATATCTCGTTTGTCTGTGTCTAGGAGGAAATACAAACCAAAACCTCTAAAATCTAAAAAGGAACAAAAGGAACGAGATTTCATTGACGTCACGAGGATAGAATACAAAGTGGAGACTCAATTCCTGGAGCCAAACGATGGAGTTACAGTTCAGAATCTTTACACATGGAAATCGAACAGACGGAGAAAAAATCACTGTAAGATTTTCCGAGGAGACTCGACAAATGACCCAAAACACTGCGTGCCCTTAAAAACGAACAAAGGGGAAACCCCTATCTGTATATTTGATCCCGTCGAGGACCGAATGATATCATCCTACATCCGGGACTTCGGGACATGGGAGCCCGACTTGGTGAACATGACAGTTGATATCCTCCAGGCCAATCCCGGCATGCAATTCCTTGACCTGGGATGTAACTTGGGAGTCTTCACTCTTTCTGTGGCTAAACTTGGCCGAAAGGTTGTAGCTGTAGATATTCTCATCAGGGCACTGGGGAATCTCCAACACTCTCTAACCCTCGGCAATTTGACAGAAAATGTGACGCTGATTTTTAATGCAATGTCAAACAAGCGTGAAAAAGTGAATGTCAATGTAGTGCCTAGCAACATCGGCGGCAGCCATGTTCGTTATCCTAACGAGAACGTACTGAACGACACCATAGTACACAGTATTGTCATGGACGATCTACTGGAGGTGATTAACTCGGGGGAAGTCTACATCAAAATGGACATCGAAGGTCACGAGCAGAAGGCTTTAGAACAAAGTAAGGAGTTTTTCAGTAAAGTGAACGTTAAGTTTATATTAATGGAGTGGATGCTTCACAAAGGTAAACCCAGTGGAGACAAAATCATCAAGTTTTTAGTGACGAATGGGCTTCTCCCATATCTAGATTACAACTTACGAGAGGTGCTAGACCTTGGGCGGTCATCGTTCTGGCCAGACAATGTATTGTGGGCCAAAAGGTAGCGTTTCTGGACTGATGAGTTTGACAATGGAGCAACAGAGCCATGATATCTCCGCGTGTGTGACATAGAGCCATGATGTCTCTGCGTCTGTGACATAGAGCCATGATATCTCCGCGTGTGTGACATAGAGCCATGATATCTCTGCGTCTGTGACATAGAGCCATGATATCTCCGCGTGTGTGACATAGAGCCATGATATCTCTGCGTCTGTGACATAGAGCCATGATATTTCTGCGTCTGTGACATAGAGCCATGATATCTCTGCGTGTGTGACATAGAGCCATGATATCTCCGCGTGTGTGACATAGAGCCATGATATCTCTGCGTCTGTGACATAGAGCCATGATATCTCCGCGTGTGTGACATAGAGCCATGATATCTCCGCGTGTGTGACATAGAGCCATGATATATCCGCGTCTGTGACATACTCGAAGTGCTGAAACGCCAAAAAGTGCAATTAACTACAGCTGCCATAAAGAAATCTAGTCTTGTACATGTATTTATAAAATAATAGTTTGTGGAAAAGCAACATGGTGCATTATTCTTACATGTTTATGTATATCAATAGTGGAAGAGTTTAGGTAATATATATGATGTATTTTAGCGATGACGTAAAAGTCACGGATATCTTTGTCATTTAATCAGATGCATATTTATTTTTATTGGCCAAGTTTCATAAACATTCTTTAACTTAAAGGAATCCCTTACCTTAAAGTTGTTTACAGAATATCATTTCAAAAGTAAGGTTAACATCTAAAGAGCTCTTAATAACTTTTGTAATGTTTTTCTATGGAAAGTTCAGGGATATTTATGAAACTAGGCCCTGTTGTGAACATATAAACAGTACTTGATGAGGTCCAGAAAATTAAATGATCATGGTGACCTTCTGACACGCATCAAAGACCATAACAAGAAGCCAAAGCGCCAACATGAAATGTCCATAAAAAAAACACCAGACTGTCTTATAACATTGATAGTAAAGCTACCCCCTTTCCCCATTTGTTCAAAACAACATAATGACATTGAATCAACAGATGTTAACGCTGCTCAAATTGTTTAATTATGCAGTGTATATTCCTGTGGTACTTACTTCAGTTTTACTAATTGATGTGTAAACTTATTGTTATGAATTGCGAATTCGAAATATGAAAAGTGTTTCCATTTACATTTAAAAGCATAGAGTCAGATACAACAACAACGATGACATCAATCTGTTACCTTCCAACACTTTTCCGTGTTATAGTTTTACATAAAATTTATCATTAAATGCAATGTTCTATGTAAAGAAGACTGAAATCTGTGTCATTGTTTGCTTTAGTGTTTTCAGTCCATCGACAGCTAAGGTCATTTAGGGCCACCAAAGTGTACCAGAGAGACAGATAAACCTAGTATACTTGTAGATCCCGTACTGATTTAGGGCCACCAAAGTGTACCAGAGAGTCAGATAAACCTAGTATACTTGTTGATCCCGTACTGATTTAGGGCCACCAAAGTGTACCAGAGAGTCAGATAAACCTAGTATACTTGTTGATCCCGTACTGATTTAGTGCCACCAAAGTGTACCAGAGAGTCAGATAAACCTAGTATACTTGTTGATCCCGTACTGATTTAGTGCCACCAAAGTGTACCAGAGAGTCAGATAAACCTAGTATACTTGTTGATCCCGTACTGATTTAGTGCCACCAAAGTGTACCAGAGAGTCAGATAAACCTAGTATACTTGTTGATCCCGTACTGATTTAGTGCCACCAAAGTGTACCAGAGAGTCAGATAAACCTAGTATACTTGTTGATCCCATGTAATCTATCACTAAATGGCTACTGTGTTTGTGATAGTGTATCATTATCTGTCACATATGTATATATCACTAAATGGTTACTGTGTTGTGATAGTGTATTCATTATCTGACACCTAATGTATCTATCACTAAATGGCTACTGTGTTGTGATAGTGTATTCATTATCTGTCACCTAATGTATCTATCACTAATGGCTACTGTGTTGTGATAGTGTATTCATTATCTGACACCATATGTATCTATCACTAAATGGCTACTGTGTTGTGATAGTGTATTCATTATCTGACACCTAATGTATCTATCACTAATGGCTACTGTGTTGTGATGTGTATTCATTATCTGTCACCTATATGTATCTATCACTAAATAATTATATATATAGTATTTTCATTATCTGACACTTAATGTATCTATCACTAAATGGCTACTGTGTGTATATAGTGTATTTCATTATCTGACACCTAATGTATCTATCACTAATGGATCTGTGATATGTAGTGTATTCATTATCTGACACCTAATGTATCTATCACTAAATGGTTACTGTGTTGTGATAGTGTATTCATTATCTGTCACCTAATGTATCTATCACTAAATGGCTACTGTGTTGTGATAGTGTATTCATAATCTGACACCTAATGTATCTATCACTAAATGGTTACTGTGTTGTGATAGTGTATTCATTATCTGACACCTACTGTATCTATCACTAAATGGCTACTGTGTTGTGATAGTGTATTCATTATCTGACACCTACTGTATCTATCACTAAATGGCTACTGTGTTGTGATAGTGTATTCATTATCTGACACCTAATGTATCTATCACTAAATGGCTACTGTGTTGTGATAGTGTATTCATTATCTGACACCTACTGTATCTATCACTAAATGGCTACTGTGTTGTGATAGTGTATTCATTATCTGACACCTAATGTATCTATTACTAAATGTTACTGTGTTGTGATAGTGTATTCATTATCTGACACCTAATGTATCTATCACTAAATGGCTACTGTGTTGTGATAGTGTATTCATTATCTGGCACCTAATGTATCTATCACTAAATGGTTACTGTGTTGTGATAGTGTATTCATTATCTGGCACCTAATGTATCTATCACTAAATGGCTACTGTGTTGTGATAGTGTATTCATTATCTGACACCTAATGTATCTATCACTAAATGGCTACTGTGTTGTGATAGTGTATTCATTATCTGACACCTAATGTATCTATCACTAAATGGCTACTGTGTTGTGATAGTGTATTCATTATCTGTCACCTAATGTATCTATCACTAAATGGCTACTGTGTTGTGATAGTGTATTCATTATCTGACACCTAATGTATCTATCACTAAATGGTACTGTGTTGTGATAGTGTATTCATTATCTGACACCTAACTGTATCTATCACTAAATGGCTACTGTGTTGTGATGGTGTATTCATTATCTGTCACCTAATGTATCTATCACTTAATGGCTACTGGGTTGTGATAGTGTATTCATTATCTGACACCTAATGTATCACTAAATGGCTACTGGGTTGTGATAGTGTATTCATTATCTGTCACCTAATGTATCTATCACTAAATGGCTACTGTGTTGTGATAGTGTATTCATTATCTGACACCTACTGTATCTATCACTAAATGGTTACTGTGTTGTGATAGTGTATTCATTATCTGACACCTAATGTATCTATCACTAAATGGTTACTGTGTTGTGATAGTGTATTCATTATCTGACACCTAATGTATCTATCACTAAATGGTTACTGTGTTGTGATAGTGTATTCATTATCTGACACCTAATGTATCTATCACTAAATGGCTACTGTGTTGTGATAGTGTATTCATTATCTGACACCTAATGTATCTATCACTAAATGGCTACTGTGTTGTGATAGTGTATTCATTATCTGACACCTAATGTATCTATCACTAAATGGTTACTGTGTTGTGATAGTGTATTCATTATCTGACACCTACTGTATCTATCACTAAATGGCTACTGTGTTGTGATGGTGTATTCATTATCTGTCACCTAATGTATCTATCACTAAATGGCTACTGTGTTGTGATAGTGTATTCATTATCTGACACCTACTGTATCTATCACTAAATGGTTACTGTGTTGTGATAGTGTATTCATTATCTGACACCTACTGTATCTATCACTAAATGGTTACTGTGTTGTGATAGTGTATTCATTATCTGTCACCTCATGTATCTATCACTAAATGGCTACTGTGTTGTGATAGTGTATTCATTATCTGTCACCTACTGTATCTATCACTAAATGGTTACTGTGTTGTGATGGTGTATTCATTATCTGTCACCTAATGTATCTATCACTAAATGGCTACTGTGTTGTGATAGTGTATTCATTATCTGACACCTAATGTATCTATCACTAAATGGCTACTGTGTTGTGATAGTGTATTCATTATCTGACACCTACTGTATCTATCACTAAATGGCTACTGTGTTGTGATAGTGTATTCATTATATGACACCTACTGTATCTATCACTAAATGGTTACTGTGTTGTGATAGTGTATTCATTATCTGACACCTAATGTATCTATCACTAAATGGCTACTGTGTTGTAATAGTGTATTCATTATCTGTCACCTACTGTATCTATCACTAAATGGCTACTGTGTTGTGATAGTGTATTCATTATCTGACACCTAATGTATCTATTACTAAATGGTTACTGTGTTGTGATAGTGTATTCATTATCTGACACCTAATGTATCTATCACTAAATGGTTACTGTGTTGTGATAGTGTATTCATTATCTGTCACCTAATGTATCTATCACTAAATGGCTACTGTGTTGTGATGGTGTATTCATTATCTGTCACCTAATGTATCTATCACTAAATGGCTACTGTGTTGTGATAGTGTATTCATTATCTGACACCTACTGTATCTATCACTAAATGGCTACTGTGTTGTGATAGTGTATTCATTATCTGTCACCTACTGTATCTATCACTAAATGGTTACTGTGTTGTGATAGTGTATTCATTATCTGACACCTACTGTATCTATCACTAAATGGCTACTGTGTTGTGATAGTGTATTCATTATCTGTCACCTAATGTATCTATCACTAAATGGCTACTGTGTTGTGATGGTGTATTCATTATCTGTCACCTAATGTATCTATCACTAAATGGCTACTGTGTTGTGATAGTGTATTCATTATCTGACACCTACTGTATCTATCACTAAATGGCTACTGTGTTGTGATAGTGTATTCATTATCTGTCACCTACTGTATCTATCACTAAATGGTTACTGTGTTGTGATAGTGTATTCATTATCTGACACCTAATGTATCTATCACTAAATGGTTACTGTGTTGTGATAGTGTATTCATTATCTGTCACCTAATGTATCTATCACTAAATGGCTACTGTGTTGTGATAGTGTATTCATTATCTGACATCTAATGTATCTATCACTAAATGGCTACTGTGTTGTAATAGTGTATTCATTATCTGGCACCTAATGTATCTATTACTAAATGGTTACTGTGTTGTGATAGTGTATTCATTATCTGACACCTAATGTATCTATCACTAAATGGCTACTGTGTTGTGATAGTGTATTCATTATCTGACACCTAATGTATCTATCACTAAATGGTTACTGTGTTGTGATAGTGTATTCATTATCTGACACCTACTGTATCTATCACTAAATGGCTACTGTGTTGTGATGGTGTATTCATTATCTGTCACCTAATGTATCTATCACTAAATGGCTACTGTGTTGTGATAGTGTATTCATTATCTGACACCTACTGTATCTATCACTAAATGGTTACTGTGTTGTGATAGTGTATTCATTATCTGACACCTACTGTATCTATCACTAAATGGTTACTGTGTTGTGATAGTGTATTCATTATCTGTCACCTCATGTATCTATCACTAAATGGCTACTGTGTTGTGATAGTGTATTCATTATCTGACACCTAATGTATCTATCACTAAATGGCTACTGTGTTGTGATAGTGTATTCATTATCTGACACCTACTGTATCTATCACTAAATGGCTACTGTGTTGTGATAGTGTATTCATTATCTGACACCTACTGTATCTATCACTAAATGGTTACTGTGTTGTGATAGTGTATTCATTATCTGACACCTAATGTATCTATCACTAAATGGCTACTGTGTTGTAATAGTGTATTCATTATCTGACACCTACTGTATCTATCACTAAAT